>CM067081.1:35234805-35412305 GCA_034008185.1 Gorsachius magnificus
ATACAGAAAGATGTCAGGAGCAGAAAACTAGAAGGCTTATTACCCACCCATGGCACACCTCCTACTTACACGTTCAGTGTAAGTATCCATCTCTCACTGTCCTTGCTATGCCACCGAATGCAGAAGTGCGTTTGCACCAGTGGACATCCTGTTCTCGTCATCTCTTTCATGAGGAGTGCAGAATGCAATATAGAAAGGAAATTGTTTTGCCATTTTTGGATTTCAGGGCATATGTCTTCCTTCTTTCACCTCCTGATGTCCTTCAGGGAATGTAGGGAAATTAACTCCATTCACAATGTGACTGCTTGTAATTAGGATTCTCATTCACTCTTAATAGCCACTGGTATCCATCAAGGGCTTGATTTCCAGGTCTCTTGCATAGTGCAGTGAAGAGGAAAAGAGCTGAAGGTGCTGCGCATGTTGGCAGAACATAAGTGAAATGGGGAGAGCTGCTGCGCTGGCTCTGAGAGCAGGCTTGAGAAGTCCCAGCTATACTTGGCGTGCCCCAGGGTGCTGTGTGGTCTTGAAAATCTGGTCAGAGGAGTGAGAGTGGAGCTTTTAAGAGCATTTTATTGGACACTAGGGGCAGGCCAGGAATGGGTTTATAATCTGTTGTCATGGTTCAGCTGACAGATGGCAACTGGTGAGCAGTGGTATCTTGAATGCTTCATGGGACTGAATCCTGTGCTAGCTACCATAACCTGATGGTAAACTGATGGAAGTGTCCCTGTGCAGAGAAGCTGTGCCAGCTAAAGGCTGAATCAATCTGAAACCCTATTTTAATTATACTAGTGCAAATTTTGTGATCAAGCATATAATCTCCTTGGCAGTAGGAGAAGTGCTATTAGTGGTGTGTAAGACTGGTCCATGCTCTCTAGACCGGGCTAGCACATACTGAAAAGGGTATCAAAGACAAGGTAACTGCCATAATGTAAAGGTAAAAAGTCTGTTTGTATTATGATAGTATGTGTTAATCTGTCCCTTGTTAACAGGGTCTGACTGATGATCAAGCTGTAATACAGACCTCAAAACCAGGAAAGCCCCACATAATACTGCTCTGTAAGGTGCACAAACAGTGGATTTAACAGGGTACGAGGAAACCTGCCAGATTTGCGCAGTATCCTAATCTCCACCATCCTGTTTGCCAACCTTCTCTTTACAGTGCAACAAGTGTCACCATCACGAGCTGGCTGCACGCTGACACGCTGGATCTGTGACCTTGCTTTTCGTCCCTGCGCTCGTGCGTGTGGTGGCTGAACTGACCCCTACAGCCAGGGATCAGATGGGAAGCCATTAGGGGTGATTCCTCACCAGCACAATGTCCAGACTCATGTCACTGCTGCTTCGAGTCATCTTGGGAGCAATCATCCATGAATTGATTTTATGGCAGTGCTGACACTTGCCTTCATTCTTTCAGAGCCGGAGAGAATTGCTCTTAACCATGCCCCCTGCTGCCTCGGGATATAATCTCAGGAGCATAGTTTAGGGGCAGAGGCAGCTTCAAGGAGCATTACTTTGCTTCACTGCATTTTTATGTGTTTTCTTTTCCCTGCAGGCCTTTTTCTGTTAAGGGGGATGGACCAGTGAATGCACTTTCTTTTTTCCCCCCTTCTTCTTAATAAAACAACAGTCAAAAAGTCTATGCCTGTGTGCTGCTGTCAAACATACAAACGTTTGCCCAGTTTGCTGCTGGGTAGCATCCTGGGCTTATGTCTTAGCTTCCAGCTTGGTGATAATATCCCCCCTTAACAAAGGATTTTACGAACAAATGCATATAGCAAAATCAGTTCATCAATACAACAGCAGTTTGAAGCCCACATTTGCCAAATCCGCAATCCTGGGAATACATTTTAAGGATAAAGCTTCAGTGAGATTATTTATGCAAAGAAAAAGGGTTTTTTTAGCATCAGGACCAAAATAAGATTTTTTTCGTAAGTCAGAAATCCTTTGAAGTACTTTCTGTTTGTTTTTTTTTTTTCCCTGTAATTCTCATTAGCTTAATTAATTGTTGCTCTCTTCTAAAATTAAGGAGAACAAATTGTTCTCCTGGTATTGAAGGGCACAAGAAAATAATTGCAAGCAGTCTGTTTGTACCTGAGTTTTTATTATATTTCTCTTGAATGGAATGTCAGGAAAAAGGGAGGCAAATTGTTCACAGAAAAAACCCCCCACTATATTAAATCCAGAAATATATTTGTGTGGTGATTTCTTGTGGACGCGTATTGCATTGCAATGTTCTGCTAATGGAAACAATTTGTTTTAGAAACAGTATAAAGGTTGTTAATTTCCAAATAATGCAAAATGGCCTGCTTGACAGGTTTTTCTTTTTGGTATTTATCCTGCATATAGAGCAGCAAAACAGCCGGGCAGGCAGGGCAGGCTCTCCAACAGCTGCCTGCGACCCCTGCTGTACTGCTGCCAAAGCCGCTGCGATGGGACAGTGGCAAGGACATGGGATTTTGGGGATCAGCTCTCTCCCTTCCAGGGGGAAAGGGTGAGGAATTCTTTTTTTTTTTTTTAGAGGAAAATGAAGGCAACACCTACATGGGCAGAAGTGCATGCATTTTCCATATTTTTCTATTCCATGAACAAATATCTCTGAAAAACAAGCACGATTTGGAAAGGTAACCTGGCTGGAGAGCTTGCAGAGCTATATTTCTGCCAAAATATTTTTCATTTTCCTATTCCATTTCATGCATCTGAAACATGGGGAGGGAGCCCGTGCTTAACTTTTTTGCTGTTGTGTAAGGCAAACGGGGTTGGAGCTGTGTGGATTAATAGGATGGGAGGTGGATTCCTGCCTTCTGTCAGTCGGAGATAAAGGTGCCTTCTTCACCTCACAGGTCTTTTTGAAACAGTCCGTCAAGTTAGGTATTAGAAAAAAGGAGTTGGTGAGGTAGGTGGAGAGAAGAGAGTTTCTGGAGCAGAGTGCATACATTGTACTTACTGCCGATTGATCTTATGAGCGTATTGGTCATATTGCTCTGGCAATATTTGGGATGAAGAGCGATGATGGACTATTTAGGCAACTGGAGCTGATTTTTGGGAAAAGTGGCTAGCCTGGATCCTATTTAGCTGAAGAATGACTTGGAATTGGGATGAGAAAGCATGAAGACAGCCATCCGTGCGTAGCTTCTTTACCATGAAGGCTGAAGAAAGGCTGTTTTATCTGCTGCTGTTGCCAGCTCATTTCTTCCCCTGTCTACATGGGAAAGCAGTTGGGAGGCGTCCCCCTTGATACGTAGTAAGAATATGTGATGGCAGTGTAAGTCACAGAAAAACTTCATGGATTTTAATGAAGATGAACCATCTTATGATACTTGATACAGATAAGGTCTGAATTCCTTAGCAGTGACATGTTTTTCTAAAAACTTTCAGAAAAGTTAGCACCGTCCCTTAAGAATCCTATGAACTTCTAGGCTGATGACAATAGAAGACCTTCAAACTTACTTACTTTTGAGATTTTATACCCACTAAATCCTAGAAGGCTTTACATATGTCCAAGCCTGCAAATATATGGAAAATAAAGGGTGGGACTCTCTAGCCCAAAGAATGTGGATAGCACAAACATGAAAAACTTCCCTCAGTGGGCTAGTTGAATACCATCTGCTCAAGGAAGGCTAGAAAGCTACATGGCCAAGGAAGGCTTAAAAGGGTTGAAGAACAATCAAAAAGAAAAAAGTTAAAAGAGAGTTACAAAATACCCATGAGGAAAGGAGGAGAACTGAGACTCCTATGAAGTGCTGCACAGCTTCCTTTCTCATTTGGCTTCTGCACCACGTCACATGTGGCATTTTAGGCTCTGTGGAGCCAGGGCCAGCCATCTTAGGTGTTGTTCACAAGGAATGATACTGCCTTGGACATGCAAATACACATAAAGAATCTTATTAGCATTCCTGATATGATTATTTTGATTATTCAGTGTATCATGGATGAGAATGAGTAATTAAAATAGTATTTAAATGTAGATTTTATTTGCACAGATACTGAAAAATATCTCTCTTTAGCAAAGCCTTTTGCTATTGCTCTTTGCACCCTGGGGAGGCTTCAGATGCCTGATCATTTCCCTTGGCCCTCCAGCTCTGGGGAAATCATATCTTTTTGTTGGGTCCCTTGGCTTCCCAGGCAATGCAAAGAGCTGGCTCAATGTGGGACCTAAACGACAATTCATTGCTAGGAGGGAAGTAATTTTCAGGCCTCCTCCCCTTCTTCTTGCCATGAATATAATACACTTTGGAAACATTACGGGGGTAATCTGAAAACAGCAACACTGTCAGAAATCAGCAAATGCCTGATAGAACCGGTCATTCACATAGCTTAGCTATGGTGTTTAGAATCACTGTACCTCATATTTCACTCTTCACTGACATCCTGCTGGATTTTTCCCCAGTGAGAAGTCTTCTTTGCATTAAACCACTGTAAGAGCACTAGAGGTTGGACGTTGTTGTTATTTTTCTTCTCCTTCTTCCCCTGTCCCTCCTTTTTTTTTTTTTTTTTTTTTTCCCAGAAAGCTACTTCATGTTGCAAAGATCATCAGATGAAATGAATGCAGCCCAGCTGGGATTTGCTGGAAATGTGTTCAGCTTGGCAACACCTCTCACAGAGTGGCTGGGTCCCTAAAAGCTTTGTTTAAAATGATGAAATGAAAACAAAGGAGACATAATTAGCTGGTGTGTAATAATAGACAAGGCTTGTATCCAGCTACTGTAAAAGTCATTTAATGAAGGGTAATCTGGACATAAGCCCGCACGCTATAGCTGTAAAATATTTAAGCTCTTTAATGAGAGGGAAAATGGAGAGAAGGGTTTGCTAACGTGATTAGAAAAAATGCCTTTCATAACCATTTTTACAGGGGCTTGCAATTCCTAAGCTGAGGTTTGTAGCTTTCTTGAAGCCAAAGCAGCAATAAAACTTTTATACCGCACCAACACTTAAAAGCTACATACATCACATTGGTTTTATATGTCTGAGTGGGAACATCACCGTACAGCTTTTTATGTCTGCAAAGGGCTACACTGGCTATTGAGTAGCATCTCCAGTTTTTTCCACTTACCTCAGCTTGTAGAGTGCTTGTGGATGAGCAATCATTAATCTTAAGCCGCAGTAGAAGTTGCTTTCAGTGATGTTCTTTCCCATCTCCCCCTCCTTGTTCTGTTTTTCCTCTCTATGTTCCCTCTCCTCTCTTTCTTTCTCCTTCCAGGAAAACTGCCTTTTTTCATACTCCCTGTACTCACCACTGTTGGAACCAAACCAGATGCTGCTTGGTCTGAGGTGCACCAGCCGCTCCGATGTGATGAATGCATACCATCATTTTTAGTCCATTCACAGGTTACTAGGCAAAATTCAGGAATCAGCTGGGGATTTTCCACGATGAGACAACCATAAATGATAGAATAAAACATTACTGTACCCCTGTGAAACACATAGGGGTGGGATCCAGTATGGTTATGGTATCTACCTAACCTGAGCACAGATGTATCTAAGTTTTTGTTACCTATGCCTGGGAGGGAGAGACAATCCTGTCCTCCTGTGGGGAACACCTCTCCAATCAATGGAGAAAGGTGGACACCTCTGGAAACCTCCTGGGTTATAGACATCCCTCTCTTCATTCAAGAAAATGAGTGGAGTCTTACAGTGGTACACCAGATTTCCCAGTCTTTTCTAAGATACAGGAATGGCTGAGAAGGGCCACATGATGCTGAGACAGCATGTACAGTTTTATGTGGCTGTCTGAGATCTAGGGGGATGAATAATGGAGATAGACTGGTTTCCACCTTAAACCTCTCTCTGGGAAAGCCCAATGCCCATGGATAGCAGGGTACCCCCGGTAGAGCCTTCCCTGCAGTCTCCTGGGCTTGGTGACTGGGGGAAAGGAGGGCTTGGTGATGGGGAGGAGCTACTGGGCAGAGGATGGGAGTTTTGCCACTCTGAAAGTTTTCAGGGTGAAAGGAAGAAAGTTCTGGGAGTTCCTGTGTCCCCATAGTGCCAAAACATTGGCCAAGCAATGCTTGCCTGGCTGGCTCGTGTGTGCTGCTATTGTTCAGCTGGCTTCAGCTGTGCTCTTCCCCTTGTTTCCTAGCTGCCTGTTTTCAAGGGCTTCATGGATTGCACTCATTGTCAGTACAGCCAATTAGGGTAATTGTTGCCATTATTTCAGTGATATCTCACAGAAATAACACACTCATAGACACATCTTTCTCATTCCTTCAAAGTCATCACTGCACCATCTGAATTTTAGCTCAAAGGTTTTGCTTAAGCATATAAATAATATTTGTAGGTCTGTCCTTCATGTTCTTGCAAATTCTTCATTTAAGCTTCCATGTAGGAATGGAGGTAATAAATATGCATGTATTTCTTCCTACCTTGATATGCTAATTCTGGTGTGAATGGTAATCAAGAAGCAGCTGAAAAAGATGACTCGATTCTGGTAGTATTTGTGAATCCTGCATGGAAGTATTGGACTGTGGGTGTGTGACAGTGCCAGTGAAAGGTGATTTAACATGAGTTGCTCCCCGGAGATATCTTCTTTGCTTTATTCATTGTATAAAATCATTTAAGATTACTAAATTTCCTACTTATTACCTCAGTGAGTTGTCTCAAATTAGGCAAAATTGGTTCTTTCTTTCCCACCTCTTCCCCAGCCTTCTAAATAAGGTGCTGAACTCAAGTGCTTCGAGCTGTGCATCTACTAGTCTGATTGACTTCAATGAGTTAGTTAAACAAAGCCTAAGTGTTTGTAAGAGTGGTGGATCTTTTATCGTTATCAGCTTTATAAATATAAACCGAAGAGGTCATGTCTGAGCAAGGTGGATGGATGTTCCATTTGGCCCATTTAGTGTTTCGAGCAGAGTCACAAATACACTTTCAGAATACTGGAGAATTAAAGATATGCCTAAAATTAATCTCAGACACTAAGACCCCCAGACTTTGCTTTGGAAAGCTTTGCATTTTAAGAGACTGGGACAGAAACCTAGACTTCGTCACTCGTCTTGAGCAGAAATCCAAGTAGTTGCACTATACCCAATATTGCTGAAACAGGTGGAAGTTTGGATTTAAATTTTGCATTGGGATTCTGAGAGGTGGATTCATCTCTACACAGAATATTAGTGTAAAAACATATTGAGCCACAGCTGTTTCTCAGCCAATTATTTGTACAGGCTGGAGATTTCAGGACTCTGCTATTGACTTCAGTGGCAGCAGGGACCTGCTTTCATCAGAACCAGAACCTAACAGACTTTGAAAGGTAGCAGTGGCTCAAACCAAACCAGTCACACCAAGCTAAACGCCATGACAAATGCTTGAAGGAAGGACAAAAGACAGCTTGAGCTACTTGTAAATCAGTAACTCTCATCAGCGTGTGTAAAATCTGTCATGCACCATACCATGTGTTTGCTAGAAAAGGTGTCATACAAATGGTCAGAATTAATGTCATTTTTTATTTTTAGCATTTCAGTGAAACTGTAAATAACAGGAAGGATCGGAAAAACTTATAACCGTGCTATAGCCAATTTCCCGTGTCATGAGCTGGCCTCCATTTTTAATAAGTATGAAATTATATTTGTCATATCGATGAATCTTGACTCTGCTGAAAGACATCAAATGACCTTTGAATGTAAGGGGTTAAAAAGACCAGATGCTCAGAACTGAGTTAATTGTAGATTCAAAGTGCTTAAAGCTAAAAGCTGAAAGACTGAGCATTGTCTTTTCTCATTTGATGTTGCAGGTCACCAAGGTTACATGCTCTAGCTATGTGAAGGCCCTATGAATACGAAGAACTTCTTCCTTTTCATCTAGCTGCTTGGTAGAAGAATAACCTATTATGGTTATAAATTACAATTTTCTTTTGAAATGGCTGGAAAGACAAGAAGGGCTAAATTTAAGCCCTTGATTCAAATATGCCCAGTTTCAAGCTCTTTGACATGGGAACTGTGGGGATTGTATTTAATTGGTGGTAGATGGCACTCAACTAATTAATATCAATTTGGCTCATGAGATGTATCTGTAAACTGCAAACTGGCATCACCAGATGTACCCGTAAACTGCAAACATCCTCTTTATTCTGTTTCCCCATCTACACTGAGTAGATTAAAGAAGAATATTTGCCTTTGTGAATGGCCAAAAATTGTCCAGTCCATAAAATGAGAAAAGTTGGTAAAAATGGCATAAACCATATAATATAACTAAATACAACTTCTCTACATTCTCCCATAATAGGCTTATTGTAAACATATCATTACAATTTTCAAACCGTGTTTTCTATTTGTGAGATCGGTTGTTTATCAGATTGATTTTATCATGGGGTGGGGGTGCTTTTCCAAATTTGACACATGATATTGGTTCTGGGCCCAGATTAGCTGGACCCAAATCATGAGGATGATGGTGGCTGCAGGATGCAAACCTATTTTTGTGTTTGCTGTGAGGCAGTTCTAAGCAAAGAGATATTCACTGCATCAGAGATTTATTCAGCTTTGTTATTGCTATTTCACCCTACTACAAGGAGGGCCTGAGTGGGGAGGACTCTGAGAATGTGAGAGTTTAATATTTCTCGTTAAGGATGTGCAGAGACAATAGAAGGAAGAGTGGGACCTCTGCCAAAGGTGTCGGGGGAGAAAGCAGATCATTGATGCCTTCTATCAAAATGACAACTCCCAGTAGGAGTTCCTCATTATGGACTGATTTGGAGCAGTGGAAAGGTAGTCAATTCTGTTGGTGATGGGGGTGATCAGGAGCTGCCATTGTATCCATCGCACCCCCCCAGCTGTACTGCTGTATGACCTGCTGGTGGGAAACACACTGTACAAAGACAGAGGCACCACTGGCATGGTAGGAGTCCTGCAGAAGTTTGGAGATGTCAGGAAAGCACTGACAGCCTGTGCTTTTCCGATTTGGTAACTGGCCGATGCATGGCTCGTTTAGCTGTGCTGTGAGGGTAGCAGGCGTTTACATGCTGTTTTGTGGTGGTGAAGCTGGTTAAATGTATGCTTCTCATATATTGGCTTGCCACACTACTGCTGAAGTTTGCATGTGTTTTTGTTGTTCTTGTTTCAGAAAGCAGATTGTAAGAATTACTTCTGTTTCAGCAAAACGCACCTCTTGGACTTAAAGATGCTATTTTTGCTCTGGCTGGCCCTCAGATCCAGGTGAAAATCACATAAGTTCCTGGCTGAATACCCTTTGGGGAGCCTGCTTTATTCTGGTGGACTAAGGGTGAAGGGCTTACCACAGCGGGACCAAGAGGAGAATTCCACAGGTGAGGTAGCAAGGAGCTAAGTTACGTCCACAGAGCCAACTTCATTTAACCTTTCGGCACATCTTTTAGATCTTGGTGCTTTAGGGCTATTCCCTGCTGTAGGCTATTCCCTGCATTGGTCTTACCTAAAAGTAACTATCTAAAAGTCAGGTGTGTTGCCTAAGCTAGTTAGACAACTTGCCTTTAGACTCTAATGACAGTGGGAAGAGAGAGAGAGAGGTGATCCATCCTGTTTTATATAGATAGACTTAACCCTCTCTGAACCATCTCATGCTTCTGTTCTTTATGAAATGATTTGGTGGCTGCAGCATTTATTGTTACCAGAGCCTGAGCTTCAGCTTTGCCATCCGTGTTGACCAGACTAAGGTGATGTACGGTCCAACATTGAAACACTCTACAAAGATTAAAGTGTCGCTGCTGAAGATGGACTCAGAGGTTGTTTGCTGCCTTTCTCATGTCAGGGAGTGGTAGCACAGATGGAATTTAATCTGTGAACATTTTTTCTTAAATGCAACCCAGGCATGCACATTTAAAGTGCTTTCCAGATTCTGGCCTCATTGCTGTCTTCATGGGAAATTTTTACACTGCAACTGTTTTCTCCCTAGACACAGAAGGTTCTCTTTAGCGTATAATGCCACATATCCTTAGAGGGACAGAAATGGGTGTTTTACTGAAAAAAGACCCTGTTAAACAACATCCATCTTCCTCTTTGCAAAAAGGGCAGTTATTATTAGGTTATTTCTGTGAATGTCCCTGCAATAATGTATTTTCTTTTTCAGTTAAACTTGATCAGTAGCTTTTCATTCGTGCTGTTGGATCCTTAGGAAGAGCAATTCATTGTACTAACTGGCTAGAATTCCAGACACAGAAGCTGGCACAGAATGGAACTCAGATGGTCACTATCTGTTTACTACACAGCCTGCCAGGAGTGGGATTCACCAGGAATATATGAATTGTTTAACACATCCTTAAAAAGGAGCGCATCTTTTCTGGGTGCTGATACCCGTTCCCTTCCATTCAAATGAACACTTGCTTTTCACTTGGGCACTTGTGGCTGCTCCCTTTGCAAAAGTTTGTTGGCCCTTTTAAAGTCTGTGCTCAAATACCTTATTCCTGGTCATGAGGGGTCATGCATTTTTATACAAAGCCATGGGATTTTTAGGTGCTGAATATTCCTAGATTTCAGCATCTACCAATGTTGGAATTTTTGAGTGTTTCGATCCCAAAGAAATATGGAAATACAACTTTGATGTAGGGACCAAGAAAAGGATTTACGTCACCTCTAGAAGTCAGGTGTCCAGATGAAACTAGTTGTCTTTCTTCTTCTCTAATTAATAGAGAGTCATATCACAAATCTTTCTAAGATACTCACCTTAGTGTCATGTAAATCAGTCTTTGGAATTACCTTTCTCTTTACCAATATTAGAGATGAATCCCATCCCTGCTTCCCATTGTTTTCCCCTTGATGTCAGTAGGAAGTTGGTTGCTGACATAGAAATTTAGCATCTAAATATCTTTATGAGTCTAAGGCTAAGTTGGATTTTTTTTTAATGATGTTTCTATCTGCTTCTAAGTTCACAAATATCATCTTACCTTTTATTTTCACAGGGCAGAGGAGAAAAATCCCTGCATAAATCCTTTCCTCAGAAAAATACTACAATCAGATGAACACCAGTAATTGTGTTCTAAATCTTTATAGCCTCAGGTCAAGTCTTTAAAGTATATTTAGAATAGCATATTTAGCTGTATTTCTTCTGTTGCCTTTAGAATGCCAGGCACACCAATAGAACTATATGAATAATAAATTATAATACTGTTTATCATCTAAATTGTTATCGTTTAGAATTTTTCTCTCAAGTGTTTCTTCTAGAAATCTATTCAACCCTTCCTGATGACACATTTGGATGAACATTTTTCAACTGTGAATGCCTAAAGTTAGTCATCTAGATCTATATTTAGGCACAAAAATGAATGACCTGATTTTCAGAGTTGCTGATTACTTATTTTGATGCATTAATATGAATTTAACAGCTTAGCTGTAGGTGCCAAAGTCTTAAGAATGTTATTTTTTTTTTCCTGTGCACAACTTGTCTATCAAACTGCAGAACACATGCAGAATTAAATTACTAATGAGAGATGAAAATATGCCATATAAAAACAATGTTACATTGATTCATTTATTTGTTTATGTGGTTGGGCAGGCTAAAATTATGCACAAAGTCCACGATTAAAGCTTATTTATAGTGATTTAAACAGAAAAGTGTGTATTTCTCCCATTTCATATCAAGACAATGGTGAATTCTGTGGGAAGAAGGCACATCCTCTGGTTGTTCTTTGTCGCATACCAGAGAGAAATACAATCTGAAGACATTTTGCTCATTTTATCAAAAAAGCAAACTTAGTTTTTCCTGGTGACTTTCATTATGTTAAAGACTGAGAAAAACTGGATACCGCACAAAAAATTGATGCGTGTTGTAAAACAAAAGCCTTTCAGAAAACATTAAGAGCCATATGTTCATTTTAGAGGTATACGGTGCCACTTTGAAATACAGCTTCCTTGTTGTTTAAAGACCCAATTCATCAAAGCGCTTTGCTACTTACATTAACGAGTCATAAGCATTTGCTTAAGGGCATTGCTGAATAGGGGCCTAATAGCCTGATTCGCTATACCTTGTCTAAATGAGTTTGAGAAGGTCCCTAAACTGCTTTGAGGATGCCCAGGACTACTTAGAGAATAAGGACTATTCCTGTCCACTGCAGGGGGGTTGGACTAGGTGACCTCTAGGGGTCCCTTCCAACCCAAAACATTCTATGATTCTATGACTATTGAACTGTAGTGTGAATGGCAGGATCTAGACTTTAAAGATAAGGGTAATAAATACCCTTTGTTTAGTGTGTTGTCCTATTCTCTGGTTTTACATTGAATTATTCTTGATGTGCAGGAGGACTTTTTGCAAAGAGAGAGATGAAATGAGGGTCAGCTTCTGGGTTTCCTCATCTTTAAGAGTTGGTCTCTGGGCCCTGATCCAACAGTGGGGAGATTCCTACCAGCCACAGGGGCTGTGGGTGCAGGATCCCACCTACTGCACTTAATTTGCTTGCAAAAACCTTAAGGAGAATGGCTTGAATAAAAGTAAGCCGAGTGAGAACGTACAGCTCCACCTGACATTATATTGACAGCAGGTGGTAAATGTGTATGGAAGTGCCTGACTATCACTGAATAAAGAACGCGGTCCCTTCAGCATCGGCAGCTGTGTGATCGCTGGGGAGTTGTTTGCTTACATGTGTTTTTTTCACATCTGTCATTTTAGCTAAATTGGTGGTCTAAATGAATAGTGTCACGCACAGGAACATTACATGGATTTATGACAGCTGAAATGTATAGCACCTAGAGGATTTGGGGTCCGTGAAGCAGTGAATGGATTTCAGAAAGGCATGATTTTCATCTGTGGTAGATATAAGCTTGATCCATTATTCATCATGCTATGCAAAAGAGAATTGCACATTGGGTTCACAGGGCAGTCTTCTGGCATTTCAGAAAGAAGAAAAAGGAATTTAAGAGAAAGATTTATATGTTTATGTTGCCTCTCTTCATGATGTGAGCAAAAAAAGTCCAATTTCCTCCTAATTAGATTATAACAGGTGCAAGCAAATCCAACAGACGGGAAGTTGTTTGTATAATATCCATACAGCATTTGGTTTGAGTGTAGCAGGGAAATGGGAAGCATCTCTCAGCCGTGCGTTTCCCCTCTTCTGGTCTGACCCCTGCCATGTGCTCCGCCATCAGACAGCAGTGTTACTGGGCTCAGCGAGGTGGCTTCACCCTGGCTCAGGTAGCGCGGCTGAGTTCAGCTGAACCAGCCGGGGAAGTGGGTCCCCTTTCGAGACTCATTTCACGCTGCGCCTTGTTCTTCCGAGAGCCGTGTTGCCTCAGGTGCTCCCGTGCCCTCTTTTGCACACCCTGTTTCAGGCAGGTGTTGGCTCCATTGCTGTCACCCATGAGGGAGGCATCGCAGTCCTTGCCACTTCTTCACTGCTGGTCCTGCCTCGTGTTCTACTTTGCCCCCCACCCCAGCCAAAGTGACAGCAAGCAAAAGGTAGCACATCCCGCGTATGAATGTCACCTCCTCCAGCTCTTTAAGCAGGGATGCTGAGATGTGAGCAGGGAAGGCTTGGGGAGCGCCATACTTTCTGCTGTCTAACTGTGTGGTACTGCCAGCAGAGCCATGCAGTGAACAGCTGGAGGCAAAAACCTCTGGAAGTGTCATACCAAGAACTGCCAGAACTTGCCTATCAGGTTGCCTTGGTATCTACAGATGGTGAGGGTTATTCTTTCTCCTCAGATTTGCACCGGTGAAGCTCTATTGACATCCCTCTGGTAGGCTTCTGATAATGAGAACAGAGTCCAGGCGGGCAGATACTGAACAAGGGGTATGAGAAGATGGATGCTTCACCCCTGTTTTGAAGTAACCCAGGGAGCAACGTTACTTCAATTAAAATCAAAACTAATGAGTTCAGAATTTTTCATTGCATTTTAAAGGAGGGACAGACTTTCTACTTTCATTTTGAGTCTATAACCTAATATGTAAGAAAGGTGACGATATACATTTTAATTAAACAGCTGAAGAGATCAGAACTGAGATCCTGTTTGACTAGGATGTTAATGCTGTTCTTTAAAAACTGCCACTGAAACAGAAAATCTAGAAGATTCATTTATGATTGTTAACAGAAATGCACAGAACCATTTGTGATGGTGGTCTTAATCATTTTCTCGTGGGCAAAATCAAGTGTTCTGATGTCATATACTGTATTTGTGTGGAGACAAGGTCTATTTCTGTCTAAACACATTTTACCATTGCTTCAGGCTCCTAGTGAGATCATAATGATAAAGCAATGCAAATGCTGTCACAAACTGGCAGAAACCAACCTGGCAGGAAATTCCAGACCCAATGGCAAACTTCCACAGGCTATTGGAAATTAGCTGCTGTTCCTCTAAAGCAGTGATTGGGGGTATGTCTTATGGGAAGAGGACTGAGGTTTTAATATGTAGACGTGCAGGTGGGTCCTTGTCAAATTTATGGTGTGACACTCATTTACCTTCAGGGAGAAGCTGAAATCCAAACTGTAAAGAAAAAACAGGTTCCACAGGCAGGATCTGTGAAAAAACGTTGGGTTTGGGTTTTTTTTTTCAGATATTGCTCTTGACTATTCAGAAAGGCATTGTGGAGAAGTGCTTTTACAGCAATTAATGGCTAGTAAGAGAACATTTTAATTCTGGGGATTTTTGCACCCGGGTTTTTGCTCTGATTCTCTTTCCTTTTTACCATCATTTCCTCTGGTGCTACATTCTTACCTGTTTTTGATATGTGTTTTGAGAAATTGCTCTAGACTTGTCTACATAGAAATCTATTAATAGCTATTCATTCTCTAGGCAGGCGCTCTAATTCCATCAATAGAGTGTCTTTTTTTTTTGAATTATCTTAGCTCAAGTCAGAGTGGATTTAAACTAATTCATACTAAGTCACTCCTATTTTGAAATGAGAGCCTATCCAAAAATTGATTGAGGAAAGTCTTATTTTTCTTTAAAGCCGACACTATCTCAATCTAAATACACTTTGTCGTGTAAACAAGCCCTCGGGAACATGCCATGTGTTCTGAATTACATTTGCAAGCTTTTGTGAGTACTCCAACTCTTGTTCATGTGCAATTCAACCTACAGCAATTCAAGATTTTATCACTTCCCCACCTTCTCTGCTATTTATCACAGCCCAGAAGTTCCTGCCAGGGTAACAGAGGTAACAGATAGCAGATTGGACGACCGGCTCATTCAAGTCTTACCGCTCCAGTTCAAAGCCTTAGCACAAACCCAGTTTCACTCACGAGTTACACTGGCCTGTGAACTGGAATGTGGTTGGGGATGTATCTTCTGTTCCTTTGGCTCTGTTTTCGGGGTGCTAAACCGTTGCAGGGGGACAGCTGGATGCAGCACTATCTTCTGCTGCTGCAGCTAGATTAATCAGGCGCGGAGATTTGTCAGAAGATGCCTGAGAGGTGGGGTGGCTCAGTAGCTCACCCTGGGGTCTGGGCATTATAGACTCATGTTCTTTCCCTCATCGTTTTAAGAGTGACCTTGCATAGTGTCTTTGGTATTTTTCTATAAAAGGCGAATTTATAACTTGGCCAAATTGTATCAGATTTATTTTGAGATCAACAAGGAATATTTTTCCAGCCCCTGCACTAGGTTCATTTGAATGTCAGGATCCTCTGAAAGCCAATGAGGCTGTTCAGAATTCTGCCAAAAAATAGCATTTGGGAGAACTCTCTGTTCTCCTGTAATCTTGCTCTCAAAGCAACAGCAACAAAAAATTGTTCTGGCCCTCCTGAGCCTTAAAAAAACATTAAGGCAAGCACTGAGCTCAGGCACTTGAAATTTGGCTGTATTACAAAGGACTGAAAATGAGGCATTTGCCCTGGTAAATGCCTCAATGGAGGGGTCATTACCTGTGCTCTCTCTACGACTGGATTAAACCCACTGCAGCTGAGGATGGATTGGACTAATAAACTGGGAGCCTATAGAAAGCCTGCAGTAGTTAACAGCGGGGAAAGCAATCAGTGTGCATGTTAGAGTGGGAGCATTATTGTAGGAAAGCTTTCCTTGCTCAAGGGTCCCCAGGGCAGGGAGAAGGTGGGCTGCTTGGGCCACTCTATTTTCTTCAGACTCTCTTGCTTCAGTTGTCTCAGAAGTTGAAAGCGGGTATGTTAATTTGTTCCGAGATGCAGGCTGAGCTGCATAATAGCAACCGCAGGTGACATAGAGCCTACCCCATTCTGAGATTTGCGGAAATCTGGCTTGCCACTATGGTTACAGCTCAGGTCAATCAGCTGCGGAGAACATTTCTGAGCATGACTCTCCTTCATGCTGCCCAATACGCACATTCTCCTGTGGTCCATCTATTTATTTCTAGGAGAGCAGGGCTGCTTTGGCATTGCTGGCAGTTGCCATTATGCAAAGTGCGTATCTGGTCAGAATGGATTATTGTGTTCATTGCAAAGCCCAGAGCACCCATGTCCATGTCTACAGGTACTGCAAAATGGAACATTTGAATAATTTATAAAACCTAACGACAACTTTCTTTTCTAGGGTCAAGCATTAGCGGGGCGTGAGCTTTCTTTTCACTGATTCTTGAGTAATGAATGTAGCTGAAGAGAAGGGACTACTCACTGCTCATCTGGTCTGTTCAATCACAGTTGAGTCCCTATATAGCCTATCTCACATACGAATGCAGCATGTCAATGCCACACAACGTTGGGCTGTTGGAAGATACAATGGCCGCACCTTGATCCCGGAAAAATTAGTGCTCTGATGATGCAGTACTCCAAGGAGGCTGAGTAGGGGTAGGGTTGGTTTAACGCTGTGTGCATGCCACAGGAAAGGCATGAGAATATTCTCCTTGCCTGGGAGCAATGAGGGCTTTGAAATACATGTTACAGGCCTCCTTAGGGATATCTAATATTAATGTGAAAATATTCACAATGCTAATGGCTAAATAAAGCTGCAGCTCTATCCAGCTGGCAGTCTATGTTTCCTCAGCTCTTATTCCAGCTCAGATATTTTCTATATCCTCTTCATTGTGATATTTTGCTGAAGATGAAGACCTAAAGAAGGACCTTTTTGCTACCACGCCAAGTCCAGAAGATTTTGTCTTTTGAAGAGCAAGTGGTCATTAATGCTTTTGGTGCAATTGAACATATTGCACTTTACATTGCTTGGCCAGTATAGGGGGAAGAGATCCTCTGTGTCTGTGAGAAGGCAAGTATGAGTAGAACTGCTGTGAAAACCTTTTTCTCTCATCACGTCCTTAGGCTGGTCAAGGCAACACCGGGCTGAGATTCAAAACAGGTAGAAAGAATAAGCAGAGGACGACCTCATTCGTAAGTGGGTTTATTGTGGGGGAGAAGATTTTCTTCTTTCCTGTCCCTTAACTCTGCACAGGGCAGCGTGTGCACATGTAGTCAAGTGGTCACTAAAAGCTTACCACCTCCTGGCTGGCCTAGCTCCAGTTCTCGATCATGGAGCAGCTGGGGTTGCCGATGCACGAGCCTGGTGCTGCTCTGCGAGTTGACAGAAACAGCAGTTTGCCTGGAACGTGCAGAGCCAGAAAAGCAGCTGGGAGCCTTTTCCCTCTGGCCAAGTGGCTGTATTTATATTCACCGACTAGAGGCATGTGCAGGCATTAGAGAAATGGCTTCTGTTTTTCTAATAAAGGTCTTACTGTTGTTGGGACCTGTGATATGGTGGTATGTGGAGCAGATGCTTCAAGGACCTTTCTGTGTTAAGCCTTTATTATATGGGTGCCTGTAAGTGTTGGGATTGGTGTTAATGGCTCAGACTGTGTCCAGACCATGTTCCTCTGTTCCCTGGGACTGGGTACATACGTATGAAGGACAAGTCTTTCTGAAGGACTAGGTATTCTTGTCATTGGATGCATGTTAGGGGAAGGTACAGGAACTAAAGGCAAGACTCTGAGGGTTTCAAGTGCAGTGTACTGAAGTACTAAACAAATAGCTGCTCAGATGAGAAGACAACCCTTATTAGGTTGGGGTCTTTCCTAATTGTGTGTCAACTTTTACTTTTGAAAATCTATTTATCTGCAACATAATACAAAGCAAACCATTCCTTTCAACATCAAGCTGGCTCTGTTTCCGAGATGCCTTTTGAAGGAGCAGTTATCTGTTGTCAGCAATAACATGCCCCCTGCCTTGTCATTGCCCCAGGTTATTGTTGAGCAATTATTCTTTCTTCTTTAAAAGCATTTACATGCAGGTTTCTCTTGCCTTTATACATGTGGCTAGCCATCCATGCAAAGCTATCATAATCCCAGTGCAATGGTACACCTCTTTCCTAGCCTGACTGTCCTATGACCTTCATTCTCCCAGATGTTTTCTTCTTCCTTTCTTTGCCAGGCTGTATGAATAGACCCTACTCCCTGTTTTTGTGCTTGTTTCTTTTAATGAAGTAATTACTGCTTTTCCTTAAGTGTCCTTGCAATAGGATTTCATTCTTACCACCCCAGCACATTTTGATACCCCTGTCCGTGTTTCATATATGCACACTTATGCCTCCTCTAGGTTCTGCTTTTCGTGCATTTTGCTGTTCTCTAACAAAGTGTGCCAGTTTGCACCTATGCTCTCTCCTTTTTGCCATCTTCTCTCTCTTCTGCCTTTTGCCTTCCCATTCTTACAGATCAGGACTATACTTCCCTGATTTCTTTTAGCTTTGAACTTGCAGGCAGATTATGGGTAGGCACAGTTAATTTATCCAAGAGTCTCTAGGTTGTTTTGTTTCAGGGTAACAAGCTCTTCTGCCAAGCCACAGAATCTGTGGCTAATCATTTCTCATCCTTCTGTCTGGCGTCCACCTCACCTGCTGTCTTCTTCCTCTTATGCCTTTCTTACTGAAGGTCTTTCTTTTTTGACATTACAGATAATTATTTTTTCTTTCAGTTTTGGCAGCTCAGTCAGCTCAGTTTATGTCAGTGGCATTTTTAAAACTGTAAAGGAAATTTTGCCCTCCCTCCAAATAGTACTTAGTTTCTCATTCTGCTGCAGAGAGACACCCCTTTCCTACAGTCTCAGAAAACTGAGACTCACCCTCACTAACACCATTTTTTAAGCTAGATGTTAACATTTCTCATATGCTTTCTTATTTTGGACAAAGCCCAGAGGGATGGATTTTAAAACACTAACCTGACATTCTACTGATAAAGGGATTAAATGAAAGTATTTGCATAATGTCTTCCAAAAAGATGGGCTTTATGATAGATGACATCAAAATATATTGCATGAGAATGTGAATCATCTGGAGGGGGAAAAAGTGCAAGTAATTTGTAAAAAGATTAGCAAAGTAGAACAGGGCTATGTTGGACATCATTGATATTGTGAAATAGTAGGATTTCATTATGTCAGTTGTTACACAGCATCTTGGGAAGAGACCTGCCCACCCTAACCTCCTTATTTCACTACAGGATGATCCTATAACCAGAGAAACCCAGACTGGTTAGCTTCAGAAAGAACCATTTTGCAGCCACCTTCAGGAAAAAAAAAAAGGAATATTAGCTGTTATGTTCTTGTATCATGGAATGAATTTGAATTAATATTTTCTCCATCTTTTTGGCTTTACTTCAGAAATGCATAGTTTGGTGGGAGGGAGGATTTAACAAGCTTTAGGGGAGCTTTGCTAAATCCGCAGTATACAGGGTACTGGACGACATGCACTGGAATGCTGATTCCATGAGGCTTGGAGTCTTATCCGCATCTGCAGGCAAAGAGTAGAAATGCAACGTGCAGTGCTTTCTGCCTGAACCGTTCTGTCAGGTTAGTGCCATTAGGTACTACACCCCATTTTGAACCTTCTTTGGCTTTGGTTTTGTTGTTGGTTTTCTTTTAAGAAGTTTTAAGTCATACACGCCTGTCCTGGGAATGTTCTGAACAGTTCAGAGAGAATTTTAAATTGTCACATCAGCTAGAATAAATATATTAGCTGGCGATTATTTGATGATAGAACAAACGTACATAACCTACATTAAATTCTTCATCCTGTCATTGGCCTACTAAACTGAGACAAGTTATATCCTTTCTTTTGCCTTTATTTCTTCATGTTTAATGTGGTCCTTGTTCCTGTAATAGTTGAGTGCCTTTTATTCCCGTTAATGCATCTAATCTCAAAACATGACTCTGAGGCAGGTAAATACTACCTTTTCCAAATGTAGATGGGAAACATAAACGTAGAGGGTTATGTTCATACCACCAAGCATGATCAAATAATATTTGACTCCAATGACTTTGGATGGAGCCAGCAGCTTTAGAGAACAGATGATCTGAATCACCAATCTCTCTGTTGAATAATAATCACAATAATCTCTGCTGTAATAAACACAATGGTTAAGTTAGGCTGGGTTTGAGAAGGGTTCTGCTGAACAGACCTCTGAGAGACAAAGGGGTTTTTTTTTGAAACACATTTTGATGTATACCTCCCACTAAAATCAAAGAGAAGGCCTGTGCCCCAAGGACTTTACCCTGGATTGCCCACCAGGCCTGTTGCACAACAAGGAAGTACTGGTAGGTGTCGCTCTACAAAGAGAAAATCCTTGTATTTTGCTGTTGTTCTAAGTGGCAATTCCTAAATAAGTACAACCTTCTTGTATGACACGTAAGTAAAGTTTCTTTCCTCTACAATGCAGACAATGAGTCTGACTTATTTTTCAGAAAGTTTAAAAAAATGTAGGTCTCCTTTTTTGAGGTCATGTGCAAACAGAAATACAGGAGAAATTGCCAAACAACAGATTAGTTATCATTACTTAGCTAATATTTGCTTCCTGTCTCGGAACTGGCTTTTAAGCATAAAAGAAAAAATGGTGAGAAACTATTGTGCTTTGTGGTGATTTGCAGTGCCAGCTTCTGAAAGGAACAGAGACGCACTGTTACACTCAGAAAACAGGTTTTTATCCTGATTAGAGATCCAGGCTCCAAGCTCACAGGCTGGCTGTGCTGACTGCACAAAGCACTTGCTTGCCTGTGCACTGGAGCCTGCGAGTGTGGCCACGTGTGCTGGAAGGTTGCCCTCTCTGTAGCCAGAAGGACTCCAGGTGCCCTAGCACGGCCAGTGGGCTTGTACGTGCCATAGCCAGATGCCTTCAGGTGGTTTGCAAACTGGCAAGGTGAAGCTGTATGGATGGGGCATGGAGCATGCTTCTCATTTGGGGTCTGCATACCCACGGCTGCATCTGTACTGACAGGTTGGTTTTCCTACTTCTCTGTGTTAGGCTTTTCCCTTGAGGCTGCATCTATCATAGAATCGTTTAGGTTGGAAAAGACCTTTAAGATCATCAAGTCCAACCATTAACATGACACTGTCATTCCACCACTAAACCATGTCCCTAAGCACCACAACTACATGTCTTTTAATTACCTCCAGGGATGGGGACTCAACCACTTCCGTGGGCAGCACATTCCAATCCAATTGTTGGAGGGTTGGTTAAGACCAGGCAGGGTTGATAAGGAACAAACCGTCATCAATGCCACCTTTTGGGAGTGATCTGTTTCCAGATCTTTCGTTGGTTTTATATAGAGAAGGCCAGTGGGTTCACTCCAATAAAGAGACTGGGAAGGAAGTGACAGTTGTGCAATATCAGGATATGACAACCAGAGAGTAAACTGGGAGTTAACTTGGAGGGCAGCATAGGCTTATGGGTTATCTGCAATATGTATGTGCTGGTTTGCACCTGAACTCTGCTCTGAAGTGGCCGAAGTGGTTTTCTTATGGTGCAGAGGATAGTTCATAGCCTATAGCTGCTCTGTTGGGGCCCACTCTCGTCTTCTTGGACTGGAGCTCAGGGCTTGAGCCCTTGTTAATTACAGCTTCAGTCTCTCCATTCCCTTGAAAGTACTGTGATTCCTGTACTCAGCACTGGTGAGGCCCCACCTCGAATACTGTGTTCAGTTTTGGGCCCCTCACTCCAAGAAAGATGTTGGGTTGCTGGAACATGTCCAGAGGAGAGCCACAAAGCTGGTGAGAGGTCTGGAACACAAGTCATACGAGGAGCGGCTGAGGGAACTGGGGTCCTTTAGTCTGGAGAAGAGGAGGCTGAGAGGAGACCTTATCGCCCTCTACAGCTGCCTGAAAGGAGGCTGTAGTAAGGTGGGGGTCGGCCTCTTCTCCCAGGTAACGGGCGATAGGACGAGGGGGAATGGTCTGAAGTTGCACCAGGGCAGGTTTAGGCTAGACATTAGGAAAAATTTCTTCACCGAAAGGGTTGTCAGGCTCTGGAATGGGCTGCCCAGGGAGGTGGTCGAGTCCTCATCCCTGGAGGTATTTAAAAGACAGGTAGATGAGGTGCTTAGGGCCATGGTTTAGTGGTGGGATGGCAGGGTTAGGTTAAAGGTTAGACTCGATGATCTTAAAGGTCTTTTCCAACCTAAATGATTCTATGATTTACCCCATGAAGGCAGACCACTATAACCTGGGAGGAAGAGACCTGGATTCGTTTTCTTGCTCTACCACCACGGCTCTGGTTCTTTTTGCTTGGACATCATCACGTGCCTTCAAGGTCTTGTCTCTCTTACATTGAATTATTAGCCATGAAATCCTCCAGTGGAGATGCAGCTTCTGCTGTGAAAAAGTGTTTTTGCAAGAACGTATTATACCCATTCCCTACAAAATTAGCTACTCCTCAAAAAAAATGCTGCTGCTAGCCTTGTGAATCTGTCAGGAGGCTTATGCTTATGCGAAGCTGTGGTAAAAACATGTTACCCCAATGGACCTGACTACTCTGAAGAGTTTTCTAGTATGGATCTGCCCTAAGCCTCAGCCTTCCCATTTGCCACCTGGAGCTGATAGTGCTATGGTAACACAAGAAAGCCTTCTCGGCTGGGAGCCGGGTTTTGTAAGAGGCAGTACTGCTGCTCAGAAGTACTGCTGCTCCTACCCCTGCCTCTGCCCTCCAACGTTGGAAGGGAATAAGAGTCTCCTAACCACTTTCTCCACTTACACACAACTGCAGCCATTTGCCGCTGACCTAGTAGAAGAACTAAGTCTGATAAAATGAAGAAGGAAAGGAAAAATGCTGCATTGAGGATACAGGCACGGGAAAGGACAAGAGATGACATGTTTTGGTCTAGGGACTTCATCACTGGTTTTACAAGTGCACAGACATGGCCATCCCCTTTGTCCCGACTGGACCCTTCCTCCCAAACACCAAGCTCATTTTCCCAGTGATCCACAGAAGTCTGGAGAGAAATTTTAATTTCCGTTGCACCGCATGGAGGCTTGCAGCTGACTCCACCAAGGAGGTAGCTTGTTGGAAGTGGGGAGCTCCCACAGTGGGCTGGGTGCCTTGGGAACCGCAAGCAAATCACTGCCTGTTATACCTTAGTGTGGTACAGCTGGGGAGCGTGGGGGCCACACTAGACATTGCCTGTAGCCCTTTTTTATCTCTTTGTTGATCGGTGCTCTAGAGATAGGGCAGTGAATCACTGTGGTCAGGTAGTGTGCAGCTCCGTGGAAGGAGAGCAAGTGAGTAAACATTGATGGGTACAGTGTTAATGCATGAGTAAGTATTAATGGGTACATAGTGTTAATGTACAAGACATAGGCCTACTGGGAAGGAAATGGGAGGAGATGATAGTCTGTGTCCCACCTGTGCTGTGTGAGACTTGAGGGAACTAAAAAGCTGTAGAGACCCCTGTGCATTTTACTTATTGTCTAAGGTCTTTTGGCCTTTGAAAAAAATCTAACCTGACCTGCTCTTCTCTGTACCTATAAGAAGCAATAAATACCACCCAGACTGGTATTGTCTGCATAACTTAGGAGGAATCTGTAAGAATTTTTTTGATTGAGTCAAAGTAAGAGGAAATGCCTATCTACCTGTCCTAGAAAATAAGCACCAGATGTTCTGCACAACCAAGATTAAGATTAGATACTGCACCATGTTAGGTGCAGTTCCAGTTAGGACATTGGATGTAGTTAATTTCTGATGATGATTAACTTGTATGTTCTTTGTACATTACTATTTGGCACCTATTATTATATGACTTCATGACATCACTTCTCCAAAAACATAAAAAAAGTCACGCAAGTTCCTTAAAGTTTGGTTGGGGAAATCCCCAGGCTCTGCTATAAAAGATCTCCTTTGTGCCTTTGCTGTCACAACTGCTGGCTGAGAAGATGAAGCACATGCAGGTGGCTGTGCTGCTCCTCATGCAAAGCATGATCGCTCTGGCTGGAACAATGGCAACAACAGAAGTGGTAAGATGGGGGTCTCATAACCTGAGCTTTAGTGCCTTCTTGTCTTCTTGTGTAATTTATATTGCTGAAAAATCTTTTAAGGTTACCTGAAAATTATTAGGCAAACGTTGAGATCTCTGCATGGGGAAAACTTAAATTATTCCTCCATTTCCCCCCCAACTAATGCGCAGGGACTGGGTAATAAATGTAGAAGTGAGGCACAGGTTTAAAATCAGAGTCAAATTCTGCCTTTGGTTAGATGAGTGCAACTCCCAGTGAGGATCTGAGTGGATATTAAATGCTCTGTGTAGCTTCTAATTAATTAGCAAGGGCTTATAGCAGGAAAGGATACACATCTTTGATGTGGATGGAGTTGGGAGGTGGGAGCTTTCCCAATTGTATGGTTGCTGTCATACTGTGTGACCAGGCAAATGAAAGGATGCTAGGCAGTTTTTGTGGGGTGCTCTCCTTCTTCCCCATAAAACTGTATCTGTTTGGGCAAGAAACAAGTTCAAATAAAATCTATTAATCAGAAAAAAAAAAACCCAAACCCCCAAACAAAACCCCAAACCACCACCAAATCCAGGGAGAAAGAGTAAAGAGAAAACTTTGAAAAAAATGCAAAAAGTAAAAATTACGTTAGTGAGAGATTTGCTTTGATTTTGTACTGCCTCATTCTTTTGAAACTTAAAACTGGGCTTAAATTATCAGAAAAAAATTTTATGAATATCTTAAAAGCTCTTCCAAATGAAACAATATTTTGATTTTGTTTGACCCAAAGGGACTGCCTTTTGGTATTTTTTAGTTAAAATTTGGATAAAAAAACCCCAAACCTTTTTGGCTCCCAATGACTCTTTCTCATTAGCCTGGTTTAGTCACCAACCAGAAAAATCCTGCGTGCCTCGAGTTATATTTTTTGAAGTTTGGGGAATGCTGTGGATGCAGGCAGTGAAGTCAGCATCCCCTGGGAAGGTGCATTTATCTGCTCAAGGAACGGAAAGTTGCAGAAGTCAAGATGGAGGTGTAAATATATGTTGATAAGCTGAGGGTAGAAAGCTCGGTATGGGAGACACTTCTCCTCAGTCTGGTTAGCTTTAAGCTAGTCTTGCTGTCCTTGCTGTTGACACAAAACTGGGAGGAGTGGCTGATATGCCTGAAGGCTGCGCTGCCATTCAGCGGGACCTGGACAGGCTGGAGAGCTGGGTGGAGAGGAACATGATGAAATTCAACAAGGGCAAGTGTCAAGTATTGCACCTGGGGAGGTCGAACCCCATGCACCAGTACAGGCTGGGGCTGACCTGCTGGAAAGCAGCTCCACTGAGAGGTACCTGAGAGTCCTGGTGGATGACAAGCTGACCGTGAGCCAGCACTGTGCCCTTGTTGCCAAGAAGGCCAATGGTATCCTGGGGTGCATTAAGAGGAGTGTGGCCAGCAGGGCGAGGGAGGTTCTCCTCCCCCTCTACTCTGCCCTGGTGAGACCCCACCTGGAGTACTGTGTCCAGCTCTGGGCTCCCCAGTTCAAGAAAGATGAGGAACTCCTAGAAAGAGTCCAGAGGAGAGCAACTAGGATGATAAAGGGACTTGAACATCTCCCCTATGAGGAAAGGCTGAGAGAGTTGGGCTTGTTTAGCCTGGAGAAGACTGAGAGGGGACCTCATCAACACATACAAATATCTTAAGGGCAGAAATCATGAGGACAGAACCAGTCTCTTTGCAGTGGTGTCCAGCGACAGGACAAGGGGCAACGGGTACAAACTGAATCACAAGAGGTTTCAGTTGGATATGAGGAAAAACTTTACTCTGAGGGTGGTGGAGCACTGGAACAGGCTGCCTAGGGGGCTTGTGGAGTCTCCTTCTCTGGAGACATTCAAAGCCTGCCTGGATGAAGTCCTGTGTAAAATGCTCTAGGAGAACTTGCTTTAGCAGGGGGGTTGGACTAGATGATCTCCTGAGGTCCCTTCCAACCCTTGTGATTCTGTGATAGTCCCCAGTTTGTATAATTTACACAATTTGTGATGCTCTCTGCCCTGCCGTTGTTAATTGCTGTTAGCTGCCCCCCACCCCCATGTCCAGTGTAATCGTATGAGCACACAAAGGCTTGTTCAAATGGGTTTATCTGACAAACTGTGCCACAAAAGCTTGTTTATGCTGTGGCCTTTAATAGACCTGCCCTTTGCTGGCCATTTGGAGTTAGTTCCCCACCGTTCCCCAGCTTGGGAATGGGGCTCTGGCTGGGATTTGGGAAATGTAGAAACACCGAGGGGTAGGTGTCCTGTTGTGGGGGAAGACCATTTGATTCTCAGTCTGTCACACCATTTGACATTGAGGGTGTCTTGCTGCAGTTCCCATTTTGCCACAGATTTTGGTGAGACCCCACCACATGTGACAGTGTGCCTCATCACGGCGATGCACCATGCTCTGGGGACACAGTAGTCCTTTAGGGACATGCAGTACAGTGCCAGGGTGACAGCCACTCACCTTTGCTGGGACATGAAGGCAGGCACCAGCCACAGATGGAAGTTAAAGGGTATGTATAACAATACATCTTACAACATAAGTCTCCCAAAGTGGGCCTGGCTGTAGCCTGGACGATGTGGTGGCCTCCCCTGGTGCTCTGTCCCTGCAGTGGGATGGCTGCCCCCTTCACGGTGCCAGCAGCAGACTGGGATGCATGCCCCAGCTATCACAGCTCACAGCCTGGCAGCTTGGCGTGCAAGGGGCAGTGAGTCCTGCGCCGAGAGGCTGGAGTGAGAGCCAGGCAGCGAGGAGCGGATGTCCCTGCTGGGAGGACAGTATTCTCCGGATTTAGGGCAGGGGGGCATGGTACTGTTGTTTTAGACTGCCATGCAATCTGCCAGAGCTGCCTGTCAGAGCCCCAGCTCACACCTCCCGGGCAGGGTGAGTGTCCCCCGCCTTGCACTGGTCACACAGAGCCTTTCTTCAAGAAGAGGTGTCTATGAAGTGACACTGTGCCCGGGGAAATGTTAGTCGCCCCAGCAGCAGATCAGAAAAGCCAATTATTTTTACAGTTGCTGGGGATGGCTCCCATAATAAAATCAAAGTGCTTTGGAGCTGCAGGGTGGGGACTAGCTGGCGGGGAATGGACGGTGCCATATGCAAGAATTCACATTGAAAAAGACTTTCCTTTGCTTTTTAGACCCCTGTTCTGAATACAACGTTTCTGTATCTGACTCAGCCTAGCAAGACGACTGGTGACCTGCACACTCCCCCAAAGGTATAACCGTTACTGTTCTTCAGTGAAGTCCAGAAAAAAACCCCAAATTAGGAACTTGCGTCCCATTTTTTAAAATGCTACACAGCCACTCAGAGATTTAACCTTCATATACCCTCATAGTTAGGCTGCTCAGGAAAAGGTGTTTTGGTGTTGTGTATCCAGGATTTTAGGCAGTAGTGAATTCCCCAAATTGTCAGTGCTGCTGCCATGTCATTCAATGCCTTGAGTGACATCCAAAGCTCTGGCATCCCTTGCAACCACTGAACTGGAACCCAGACGTGAAACAGCTGGGGCCATGGGGGTTTGATGGCAATGTACCAAACAGTTTGGTGGTTACAGCTTCCCTGGGGGAAGGGGAAGACTTCTTTTAAACTCTGTCTTCCCATGTAAACTAGAGCAGGGCCTTGAAACAATCTTCTGAGAAGTGCCCATGTGTGGTTGCTGGGGCTGAGAAAATCTGGATTCTTCCTATTCTACTTAGCTGAAATTTTATTCAACTATTTGTTGACAGATGGACTTGAATCTGATTTCCATGCCTTCCAGTACAGTGCTCAAGTCCATGGTCTCCAGATATCAGGCTTTGGTTTCTTTCCCTCCCTCTGTCAGTGACTGCTTAATAACATGTTTGCTTTAGAGCAAATCCAATGGGACACACTTGCTCTGTGTGGTCCTGCAACCTAGTACCAAGAACAGGGTTTGTCCAAAGCACAGCACCAGGTGAGGTCAGAGATGGTAGACGGCTTGATGGCAGGTCTCTGTTGTCCAGGCTAGCCCAGTGTGGCACCTGGGATGTGTGGAAGAGTTAAATCTCTGGCTCTAGTAGAGGGTTTAGAAAGTTAAATGGAGTTAGGAGTCTCCTTCCGAGTCTCAGTAGCAGAACCAAAACCTCATCCATCTCTCTGCCCAGCTGAGGTGGCCTCTGACCCTGCCCTGAGGTTTCTGTGGATCTCATTCTTTGTCTCAGGAAGAGCAAGTAGCTAATTCAGAGCTGTGAATGCCACTGGGCTACAGTGTAGCTAGAAATTAAGCACTGAAATGGTTAATGGTTTTGAGAATGTAACCCTATGTCCTCATTTAGGCAGCTGAATAAATTTCCTGGTTTTCAGAAAATCAGGTATCTGCCAGCTCCTGCTCCCTTCCTTAAATTTAAGAGGTGTAGAAAAGGAACATTTCTCATAGCTTCAAATATGTATATGTAACAGCTTAATTTTACAGAGTGAAATGTTGCTGTCAAGCCCTTGCTGTAGCCCTGGACAGTTTGTCCTCTTTTAAGCATTCAGTGTAAATTATTAAACTTTAAAAACCATACAACTCCATCAAAAGTAACAGCCTATCTTGTGCATTTTTCTACAGGATGAGGGAAGATATTTTTGTTATATGGTTATCATTTGACTGGTATTATATTTTGATTGAAACACTTTACTGACCCAAGGGGCTTTTAACTAAACAATGCTTCTTGGTCTCATGAATCATAGAATCATTTAGGTTGGAAAAGACCTTTAAGATCATCAAGTCCAACCATTAACCCTAACCCTGCCATCCCACCACTAAACCATGGCCCTAAGCACCTTGTCTACCCATCTTTTAAATACCTTCAGGGATGGGGACTCAATCACTTCCCTGGGCAGCCTATTCCAGTGCCTGACAACCCTTTCTTTGAAGAAATTTTTCCTAATGTCCAACCTAAACCTGCCCTGGTGCAACTTCAGACTGTTATGAACATCATGATCCCAATGTTTGTAATGTCAATGGAAGAATGGAAGCAGTTCTGTCTGTCCAGGCTCTTTTCCTTTGGGGAAACTATCTCTTGGCTTGGATAGAAGCTGCACTTACTGCAATGAAGCTCTGCCTGCAATTCAGGGCTCTCTCATAACACAAATGATAAAATATGATTGGTTTTCATAGGGAGTTTAAATGCACAAGCTGGAATTTTTGGAGGAGATCATCTGAAGGCATTTATGAATCGTTTATTCAGCACATGGAGTATGCAGGCTACCTCTAGATAAACTGATGGCTGTATATAGTCAGGACTGTAGTTTATAGCAGAGTACATAATATGCACTATGCTGTATGTGGAAACCTATATATATGTATAGTGCATACTATGCTATACTATGTATAGTATACTCTCTCTCGGTATACACATACACGTATATGTTATACTTGTGTTATACACAGAAGGGATAGAATATAATACTTTCTAGACAAAAATTAGCATGCTAGTGCACATCAGTCTTATAAAAAGTCCCACGTACCACAAAGCCACATTTATTTCTTCTTTTGTCTTTTTCCCCCATCTGTTTTTTATTGCTGAGCAACTTTCAATCCCAGTCACGCCCATACGCAGAGGACTCAGAGATGCAGAAGCATCTAAGTGACTTAGGACCCTATTTTTCGTAGCAGTTTAGGTACTGATAGCCATATCTTCAAAAGTACTTGGAAACTTAGAAATAGTTTGCAGTATGTTCTCAGTGGGATATTCAGAAGTGCTTTGGTAACCTGCCTGGCAGAGAAATCAGTGGAAGTTTTGTGCCGGGACATTCTGGAATGCCATGAGATACTTCTCTGCTTCCTTTTGTACTAAATGTCTTCAGCAGTCTGGCTATGAGTGAAGTTTTAAGGCCCATGGTGCTTGGGTAACACAGATAAAACATCTTTTCATGCTTTCTTCCAAAATGAGATGTGTGCTGTTTGCTATGGCTGCAGTGATGGGGTTGCCAGAAGTGGGAACTGGGATCATTCCTGCTTGCTGCTGTTCTCTTCTTGGGCTCACAGATCAAGACAGCTTTGCTGCTGGCCATCACTGCATGTTCTGGGCTGCTTTGGCAGTGAGGAAGTTAGTCGAAATCACTGTGAAAAAGCGAGGGAAGAAGTGCTGAAATGTCAGCTTTCAGTAGATAGTTTTGTTGTTTGCTTGTTTACTTTTAAGAGGGAGAAAGAAAGAGAAAACACATGAATAGCTGGGATTTCTGCAAGGCAGGAGGAGGTTTATGAGCAATAGGTTTATGAACTGGGAAGCCTTTTGTGTACAAACAAAAAAAGAACTCCTTGAAACGCACTCAGTATTCAGCCCAGCGTTTATAAGAAATTATGTGCTTTGGCTGTAAATTATGGCAAGATCATGAATTGCCAGCCCTAACCTTTCCATACGCAGTGCACATTACTCCAATGGTGATGCTTTGAACATGCAGACAGCCGGGACAAGGTGATTCATGCTAATGGCATGGGCAATAGCTTTGCAAACTGTCCACAAACAGGGATGAGCGGGCTGTGACGTGTGGGTGTTACGTGCAATATTGTGTAGCAAAATAAGAATCTCTACCTTAGGCTGAGCCTGCATGTTTAACTCGTCACCTTTCAGTGGTGTATAATTAAATGCGTCTCTCTGTTTGCTGGGGCTGGCTGAGAAACTTCAAGTGAAGCATTTTGCTTTTCAAAACTTTCCCTGTTACTAGTTCTATTTTAGTGCTTTCATCTCTATGGATGGAAATGGCTAGATGATCTGATCAATTTAGTTCAGATTAATGGAACAGTAACTACAAGACCTAACTTACTAAGTTATTATTTTCCTGCTGTTGTGTGCTTTTCCATCTGCTGGAAAAGCTATTTCATTATCATAGGAACATTGTCCACAAGACTGGGAAAGTAAGAACTATTATATGCCGCTGTTTTTCCAATGGTAAAATCTTTACAGAAATATTTAGCTATTTCCAGAAAGATTTGTAAGGCTGAGTCATAAACATTGCTAGATACTTTGAATTCCTTGGAAGAAAATGGTGAAAGATGTCTAGTAACGGAAGTGTTATATCATGACTGTCACAGCCACAGCCCATGTTATTGTCAGGCATTAGCTACCAATTCCAGAGAAGAATATTAACACTATTTTTCCTTACTGATTTGTTATTGCAGCTCTTTGCCAATGTCTCCGGCTCTGTGGATGACAAGGGAGCTTGTCAGTGCTCTGTGTACTTGCCGGATACTACCTTTCCCGTGAAGAAGGCTGAGCAATTGGAAATTACAGCCAGAATGCTCTTGGAGAAATTTGAGAGAGAGCTTTCACAAGTAAGGTGTTCTTTTCTCATATATATATATATATATATATATATATATATATAACAATTGTATCTTTGCTGAAAAATGGTTGCCTGTGGAAAAGTACAGCAGTCGGTGGTTTTCTGTGACCTGCCTTTCAAACAGCGGAAAGAGGGCGGTGTAAGACCAAGGAGAAAGGTGATTAAACCTCAAATCTTTGACATCGTAGCAAGTCATACATTTGAACATCCTCAGGTCTCTTTTCTAGGCCTTTGCAGCTAGAGGCATATGGTATTTTTGGAAGAATCGTTGTGGTTTTCCTCTTTTGGCTCAGTTTTATTGGTTTGTGATTGCTACGCAGAGCTATAGGAAGCCAAGCCTCCTGCTCTTTCATGTGTTATTATTTATATCAAGCCAGCCAAATTGTAAGGATGGGGAATAAAGGGAAAGAGGAGAAAGGCTTCCGCAGCCCAGAGTGAAGAAGTAGGTGAATATTTGCCCCCTCACTTCTTCTGCTCTCACAGATTAAAAAAAAATATAAAAAATCAAATATCTTCCTTGTCAACATCTGAAGCTCTGGCAGTGAGACTGCTGAATTATGCATTGTTGTTGAAGACAAACACACCTTACACTACTTTGGTTGCTTGCTGCATGAATTCAGATCCATTTTTTGGGGAACTTGGGCAAACTTACACATGCTGCAGTGCACTGGGTGAAGCCGCCTGTGAAGACAAAAATCTGTCTTTGACTTTTAACAGTGGATAAATATTCAGGATTCAGATTAGGTGTCCAGCAGAAAGTGTTTTCTTCAGGAACCGAGCATCTTAAGAAATGAAGTGTCCTTGAATTAATCAGCAGAAAAGGCACAGCACTAAATTATAAATTCTTACTATAAATATTCATAACCCTCCTTTGGTATAATCAAGAACAGATAAGAAGTTGTGCATAAAAACAACAACAACAGGCGGAGGATCCTGCGGTAAGATCTTTCAGTTCAAATCATTTGTTTTGAAAGAACTGGAGCTAACAATGAACCACATCCAGCTGTCAGCAGGGATATGAAGGGCAAGCTGACCAAAGTCTCGCTGCCTCCAAGCATGGGAGTTACCTGATCCCTTGCAGCATCGGAGGTGTAGCTCAGTTAATGATCCATGAAAATCACTGACATTTCAGGTCCCCATACTGTTCCCACTGTGGTCAGTGCCAGTGTTTTAAGCTAATTGCACTGGGACAGGATCAAGGGCGTGATTCCCAGCCAGAAAGCTGGCGTGATTCTTCAACGTGTTTGTGTACCACCTTTCCCAGCCACTTGCCCTGGTGTTAAGCAGTCTCTTAGCGGTACTTTCCTCAGAATGGCGCATGTTTCCTTTAGGTTGTGTAGATCTGCAGATCTGCAGAGCATCTCAAGTGCTGCTTGACCTCTCTGTGTGGACAACCTCAGATCTCCTGAGGTTGACAGGAGTTCAGACATCTTGCTCATATAAAGACACAAGTTACTACAGATAACTAAAATTAGGTGTCCAGACTTGGTGTCTGAAACGTGTCTGAAACACGACTAAACTCAGGGCAAGCTGAATCCCCACCGTGGACTTTAATGTCTATGTTGCCAGCTGGTGTCAACTGGTGTAACTGTGCTGTCATCCTTAGGTGCCCAGCAGTGTAGTGCAGTGCAGACACTGACCTTGGCTTTCAATCGTCTCTCTGCAGACAGTGAAAATTCTTGACCTTACGCAGGCTCCACTGAATTTTATCCTGTCGAGACTGATCAGCCAAGCAGTGTTACAATGCATCTAGTTAGATAAAGTGCGACATATACTTTGGTCTAATACAGGCAAAGAGACAATTTGGGTCAGAAATGAAAATGAACAGAATGCATTCTGGTGTAACTCTACGCGTGTAAGATTTCTTAGTCATGATGTTGTTTTTCTGTAGAAAGAAGAAAGCTGTTGAGCGTTGCCCCATTGATATCTGAATTTAAGTAATATGAAATCTTGTGATGCATGAGTCTCCATGCTTAAAAATTCTTCACCTTTCCAGTTGTGGAAAAAAATCCTCCTTATACATGGAGGTATAAGGTAATACAGAAAAAAGGAAATAATGAAATGGAGGAAAGCCAAGCTCTCATTATTGATCATTATTAGGAATAATCCTGAGCAAATTCCTAGGGAATCATGCTCAAACATAACCTAGTCTCACCTCAGGGGTGGAAATTTCTACTGAGTGCTTCCTTTTTTGACTCTGAGAATCCATGCTTTAGTCGCTCTTCTAAAACACCCTTCGAAGCTCATGGGAGCTTTTCCTGGATGAGAGCTGCAGGATTGGACCCTCTTAAGGATGCTTTCCATGTGCTAGAAGTCCCAGATAAACAACCTGATTGAATCGTTAACCTTTTGCCTGATTGTAGGCTAATTCAAAAAGCAAGGGGGTCCTTTTATAGAATCAGCAGGCAAGGAAGCTCGCAGATAAAGAGATGCTCTCATGTGCCAAATGAGTACAAACCGTAAGCTGAAAATACCAGACTAATTTTTCCTCTGTCACATCAACCTTTGCCAGCGTAATTATGATTACAGAAGAAAATTAACCTTTCAAAGCAAAGCGGGAATTGGCTGCTCCTCTCAATAGGAAAGGGGAGAGGACACCTCCGTAACAGGGATGGATCAGCACGTGATCCCAAGGAGAGAAAGTGCCTTTCAGAACTTGGCTCACAGGGGCCACAGCATCCTCACGTAGCAAAAACAGGAGAAAAAAAAAAAGTATGCCTGCCCTTTGCCAGGAACAGCTGTTTTCAAAATAGGCTAACCTGCAGTGGAATTCTTCTCGGTGTCAGCTTGCAGACTGCTTGCCAACCTCGCTCCTTACGGGTCTGCAGATGTCATGCCTGCCCAAAGCCAGCATCCTAGGCTGAGTGACTTTATTATAGAATTGCTGGTTTTGTCACTTCTTTCTTGTCTTCCCTCAATCTTCCCACTTTTTTTTCTTTTACATCTTCATCTTGCACTTTTGTTCCTGCTTCTGTACTCTCCCAGTGTGTGCTGGAGAAGTGTCTGTTTGCATGCTCCAAAACCTGTGTTGATAAATACCAATTGCAGGTAAATGACACAGTAAATGAGCATTGCAGATTTTTCCTGCCCTTTTCATTCCATGAGGGTGACAATGTTTGGAAAGGAGGAAAAACTGAAACTGAGGAATTTTTTTTCCTACATGAGCCTCACATGGCTCCATTCTCTTCCTATAAAGGGCTAATACAGGCCCTGTGCACTCATCATACCCCACTTCAGGCTTTTACGACAAATGTGGCAGCAATCAGTACTCGCTATTGGTCTGTATCCCTAAATATGGGATATGCACAGAATTTCTGTGCCATCATGTCAGGAGACAGCAGACAGTCCCTAGCAGGTAGATGCAGTAGAAGAGCAGGGATTACAAGCTGCTTAAATCTATCTGCCAAGCAACAGAGCAACATCATGTTCCTTTTTCAACTGATAATTCTAAACTACAGGAGCTCTTAAGCCAGATCTGAGCAGGTGGGAATCTCCACACAGGGCACTGCAATGCTTGGCATATGTGCTGGATTTGTCTGCAAAAGCAGTATAGACCTGTTAGAGCAGCACTGCTGAGAAAATTATATTTGTCCAATAATTTGCCAGGGGGATTATTGCCCACATTCATTGCGATGCTGGTGTGGCTGTGTAGAGCACTGCAGAGTGCTGGGGCTAGTTCAGGCTCAACTTGTATGGATATCGCTCAGCTATGCTCCCCTGGATGGTGTTGACATGTCCTTAAATGACCTAGATGGTTGGTTGAGTGAAAGCCCTCTGATGTAGGAGGAGAACTTCAGGTCTGTGTCCTGCAGCACTCTGCAATCAGGGCTGCAATAACTACGTGTGCCTTGTTCCAGCCCTCAGCATTTTGTCTAGGCTCCCAGGACCCCAGAAAAACCTCCAAATTCACAAGTTCCTCATTAATGTGTAGCCGACACTAATTCCAGCAGTCTGTTTATTTCAGTAGTTTGTAGCTTTGGCCTGTATTGCATTATTATTATTATTATTATTATTATTATTATTATTATTATTAATACCACCACTAGTATTTATTATTACTATTTATTATTATTATTGTTATTACCACTACTAGTACTACTATTAGTATTACTGTGAGGAAGGTTATTAATACTTAGGTAGTTTTCTCTATGATTTACATAGCTTCACACAGCAGTGGAATTTTGTTGATTCATGGGCTTGCTTTATATATTTTTTTTATTATATCATACATGCTTTCTTTTTTTGTTGTGCAAATCCTAGACACATAGTTTAAACATTGGCCCTTGAAGAATTTTTTCAGATTTTTTTGAGGCTACCTTCCAACTCCAAACTGATTTTGGTGATCACTGAAAGGGTGAGGTCCAACTGCGTCCAGCTTTTCCAAGAACATTGTCCATTTTTTCCTATTGTTCCCTCCTGAACAGATGATGGTGACAGCTAGGACAAGGGATCCCAGCTGCCTTTGTTGTCAGCCAGATACAAGGAGCTAGGTCTACGTCTTTATATGCTACTTTTTTTTTTTTTTCTAATTATTCTTATTTGTAATAAATAGCTTAGTTATTCCATAACTTGAGGTTACCCAGGCTTGATTTGGAGCATCCAGTGTTATGAGTCAGAGTGCTTCTACTGCAGCTTATGGAGAAATGCCAGTTTATATTGGAGCAGATCAAAGCCTGCCTGCACACATTTAGAACAGAAGATCTGTTTCAAACCCTGATTTAAATGTGCAGGATTGAGCAGCCTGGTTTTGGTGCACGTTACATGTGTGCATCATTCAGATTTTTAGTGTAGTTGTGCCACTGTTTAAAATTATACTTCTGAAAAGAGGGTCTTCTCACTTATGTTTCTCCTTCTTAAATCACTGAATATCTTATGATCTGAAACGATCTTTTCTGCCCCTCATGAATTTCACATGCCATGAGCTTCCTGACCTCCTCTTTGGTACACAAGGGATTCGATCAAAATGGAAAAGAATTATTTGATAAGTGTGTTTGTTGGGGTCCCCATCCCAGGGGCTGCTGCCAGGAGAAAAGGAGAAAAGGGAGTCCATGGTCTTCACACCATGACAGGATTTTAGAGGCCATTCCAGAGTCAATGGGAAAAAATAGTGACTTTCATTTTAAGATAATGCAAGAATGTTTGAATGATGTGGGCTAAAAATATTTCAGTCAAAGAAGTAATGGTTCTGGAAATCATAGTGCTGTAGAGAGAGGGACTGGTACTACAAACACCATCTAAGAGTATAAATATGGAGCTACTGGTGCAACACACTAATTATATTTATTCCTACTCCTTACCTTTTGTGACACAATTATATTGATTTAAGGGAAAACAGACATGAATTTTATGAAGAGGAGAGAATTTTATTTTAGGAGAGAAATTATGTATCTTTCCCAAAGTGTTAAATTTCAAGGAACTAGTATTTTCCAAGGAATGTCCCAAATCCATATAATATTCTTAACATTCTGCATTGCAATACTTGTGCTGTGACCTTTACCTCAGCAGATACATGTGTGAAAATATATTTATCCGGACAACTGTTCAATGGTTCAAAGGCTGAAAAGGCTGCTGTGTAAATTACTGTAGCTAAAGCCCGCAATAAATTTTACACTTTCATTTAAACCAGATTTGTTTTTTAACTCAGTGTTTGAACATTCCTCCCCCTGCCCAAAGACAAACCCCAAACCAGTTCTGCCAACTTCTGACACAATTCAAATGTATAAAGGGTAAAATCCTATTTGGATTCAGAGTTAATAGGAAATGAAGTTGAAAAACTTGGGAATCCTTTATTGCATTTTTCAGCCTCTTGGGTTACTTTTGTGAGATAATACACTGCAGACTTCCTAATCAAATTTTTGCCAATGTAAGTTCTTGGCATACTGAGGATAAAATTAGCTCACAGAGACAATATTGGCAAAGAATTAAAAAAATGGAAGACTGCGGGTAAAATTCTGCCTTCAGTTATCCCCAGGCATTCCTGAGGGGACTTTGTGGAACTGCCAACGATAAATGAGGGTTAAATTTTACATTTTTTATGTATGCGATGAGAATTTAATTTATGTAGTTTATGTGAAGACTATATATGTCAATTATGTGGAAGTTATGCATGGGATACTCAGAAATATAATAAAGATGTCTAACAGGCTTGTTTTATTTTTTTTTTTTTTTTTTTAAGGTTAGAAAGTAAGCAATGATTGAACTGTATCAGCAGCAAATCCTTAATCTAACTGTCAGAGTGGAGCATATGGAGAAGAGCAGTGTATCTTATACTGAACTGGACTTCCAGTTACTGAAAGTGGAAATCAGTGATCTAGAGAGACTGGTCACTCAGCTGAAATCCAGCCTTGGTGGAAGCAATGTCATCATTGAGCAAATGTATTTGGAGGTATTTCCAGACCCTTAATTAGCCACAGAAGGTTCAAATATACAGATACTCTATTTTCTCTTCAGTGTTTAGGTTGAGGAAATGTAGCCTGTCTCTACTGCAGCCAGTGGAATTATTTTAGCATTTCATCAGCATAAATTAAAAGAAAGCTTGACCTTAAATGTATTCATATTTTTTTCCTTGATATAGAGCACAGAAAATCAAAGAAACCTCAAAACAAATCGGGACCTCTTTGGTTTTGCCCACTGTCTGCCTGAAAGTTAACAGTATTGCATAGTGTTAAGCATATGAGCTGATTAAATTATTGTAATAAATATTAATTTATAGACCCCCCCATGCTTGAAAGCCTCTGTGCTTTAACTTAGGTAATTAAAAAATTAGCTTCTGGTTGCTAGGGCAGTGGCCCAATCAATATGAAATCAAGAAGTGGGAAAGACTATCACCTTCCCAGCAGACTATAAATCACATTTTCAAATTGTAATTAATCACTCACCTAGAGAGAATAATTACTTCAGATGGAAAGTGAAATATAATTTTCTCCATTGTCCTCTAGATCATCAAGTAGGTGATTGAGAACATTATTTATCTTTGCAAAGAAAATTTCCAGATACTTTTGTAAGGCTGGAATAAGTACTTTGTATATATAATAGCTAGTACTTGCCTAAGACTTACTGGTTATTTTTACACTATGTATAAAATAACACTATATTTTTGCATTATGGTATACAACTGAGTGTTAAAGCATTTCCTTGTGGTCACATACCTCTGCTGGAAATGTAAACTTCAGGCTATCAGGATAAGGTCTCTTCTTAGGGTTATTTCTTAAAACCTGTTTTGTAGCATCTTCTATGTTATGATCAACCCTGCCTGCAAATCTCTGTAAAATAAAGTTGACAGAAATTTAAACTTGCTCTCTTTTCTTTTTTTCCCCTCTAGATCACAAATCTGACTGTACTGGTGAATGAACTAGAATCACTGGACAAAAACAATGTCCTTGAAATTCGTCGACAAATTGTGTCTCTGCAGAATCGATTGAAAGAGTGTGAAGAGAGCACAAACAAAACTATAGTACCCCCTTATTTCCCACCTGGTAAGCATTTCTCTTGTATATCAGATAAGAAACAACATAATACATGGGTAGAACAGAAAACACAGAGATTTCCCTTTGTTTAATATTAAATACGATTGTAATGATACTACTTAGCTCTTGAAAAATTGATCAGACAGCTCCTAATGTTTCATCAACGGGTTCAAAAGGAAAATGAGGGCAGAAAGCAAACCCAGTCATGGTAGCTGTTTTCAACTGGAAAAAGTTGTAATTTTCCTCTTACCTGTAGTGCAAAAACAAATCTCCACTCCCCTTCTCTGTTCAAAACAGTTACCTTTTTTTTTGTGGGAAACTATGCTCTTTTTCTGATCAGCTTTGATTTTTAATAGTTCCTGTGAAAGTGACCCGTGTCATGGCAATTTTGCTCTAATGTTGCTTGGGAAATGTATGAGCAACAGTTGATGCACTAAAGCTGCTGGTAAGCAAGCTCCAGAAGGTAGCTTTGCATGAAGATTACTTTTGCTTCACAGGCAAAAGATTTTTCTAAATCAGAAGGTCAAGAACCTTGGGGGGAAATTCTGGTCTCAGGGAAATAAGTGGGAGCTTTATTACAGATTTCAGCGGAACTAGGATTTTATCATTTTCTTAACTAGGAAAGGTTATGTTCTGGGGCTTAGATCAGTGGTTCCCGGAGTGCTGTTCATATAAAAGTATAAAGAGTCACAGGGCATGTGGTAATCAGTTTACAGCTGGAATAATTTTTGTCTTGACAGTGTGTTCAGTTTGAAAAGTCACATCATGCGTGAATCACGCTCTGAGAAATTTTGCGAGTGAGGTATGATACACTGGAGCAAACTGTTTAGGAAACACTAGTTTAGGTATGCCAGGTCAAGCATCCCACTTGCTAACAGACAGGAGGATTTATCAGATTGCGTTGATCCCCTGAGTGTTTTATACACAGGGGGTTCCTTTTGACAGAGTATTGTAAGAGAGAAAGTGCTCTGTGGCATAAAATACCCAGGGGAAGTATCCTGCTTTTTCACATAAGCTGGTTAGCAATCAGCTAGAGGAGCCCATAAAAAAGGAGGAGTGGTGTCCTGCTTACAAGGAGCACAGATTCACACCTACCAGCATTTACCTCTCCTCACCTTGGGGTCAGGCAGTTCAAACATCCTGTTGGAAAGGTGAGAGGCAGAAATACAAGCTTCCCTTAGGGTGGACAGCCTTTCCTGTTGCCATCTCCTTCGGGCTTCATAGCAGGGTGGGCAGCTGCTGTGCTTCTCTGACAGGATGCACGAGCAACACCTTGTCTGGGGATCAGGCAAGGGAGAAATCTGGAATAAAAACCTACACTTCAAAACCTCAAGGCCCTTCTCTGCTCCTTAAGGAAAGGCTTAAAATGTTTCAGTGAAGAAAAAGAAAAAAGCAGCAATGTTTTAAAAGTATTTGAAGGGCATCTCATTGATTTATTGAGGGTGACGGTGTGTGGAAAGAAACGGCCTCTTTCTCTTCAAGCCTACAGCAAGTCTTTGTTTTGGTGAGAAAAGTACTGAGCGCTGGAACAAGAATACTGTGTCCTTCCATGAGTTGGTGGAGGAAGGGGCTGCTTATACTCCCTGGTGGTTGGTGTGAGCATTGGTGGGAGGTAGGAGCTTTTACAGAGTGGGAAAGGGAGGTCTATGCTTCACAGCGCAGCTCCATGCAGGGACAGGCAAGTCATGCAGGTTGGTAGCTCTGGGATGGGTAAACGTAACTGCACAGGATTTTGACCGTAATAGAATTATTTAGCATTGCTTCTTAGGGCATGATGGGGCGATGGATAGCATTTGTCTGGGACAAAACCAGTATTGCTTTAGCGTTGCCTTTTTCCTGATGGGTGTGCCAGCTAGCTCAGGCACCTTTGCATGCCACTGCATTGTGTGGGAACCACGGAGCAGAAAATAATCTACAAATCCACAACCCCAGGTGGTATGAACAACAATAGCTCCATTGACTTCCAGAGCATTACCACCACTGACAATCAGCTGAGGACATCCTCTGGTCCAGCCCACAGCAATAGGAACGCCGGGAGGACTGGAGGATGTGTGCGGGTGTATTGTCATGGCCACCTTTAGGGTGAGGGTGGTCTCTGAGGCTGGCGCAGAGGAATGGCAGAGCAGCTGCAGAGGGCTGGCAAGTTTCCTGCCTGTTGGGAGATGCCAGCTGTACAGATATCCCAGGTGTTATGTAGGCTCAGATCCCTGCTAAACCACGCAGGACTGGAGTATCCTGACTTTGTGTGCCTGGTGGGGAGCAAATATTCTCTGGGCAGAGAGCTTTGTAGAGCAATGACATGTCCTGCAGCCTGTGTCTGAAAACAAGCACTAGTAGAAAGATGTTAGTGTTTGGGGAGATGGAGTAAGTATGTGAGAGCGCTGCATTTTCTAGATGGTCATTTTGGAAGCTTTGCATGGATGCTCAAACCTAGGCCGCTGAAGCTCTCTAGCACTCATTTACGCATTTGAACACAATTTCCATACGTTTTCTCTGCAAGCTTGAATGCCTTGAATTCCTGCCAAACCATTTGGCCTTGCCCTGCTTTTAGTTCATATTATATTTATAATGTTTGTATTAAACTGACTCTTTGTCCTGTTTCCAGACTGCGTTTTCTTTCCCCCTTCATCCTCTCTCCTCTATATTTTGGGTAGCCAACATGAACTAGAGAGAGCTTGGCTAATCCCCAAGCTGCCTAAGACCATGAGTCTAAAGGCAAGTTTAATTAAAGCTTCTTGCTTCTCATTGCTGCAGCACACAGCCCCTCTGACTCTGTCCTCCAAGGCTTTGCTGCTGTATTTCTCAAAGTGAACAGGCCTGTTCTCAAACAACAGAGCAGAAAGAAATCTCTGGTCTCCATTTGCCTTTCTCTCCGACTGGAGAGGTGGGCGTCTGAGTGTCTGAGGTGGGGCTCAGTAAATACAGAGTTAATCATCTTCACCGTCATCACTGGCTTTCCTACCTGCAGCAGTTCCTGGCACCTCTCTCCTCACCACTCCAGTGGGAAGGAATATTTATCCATTAGTTTTACTTTTGCGCTGATCTCATCTGGCTGCATCAGGGCAGGTATAGAGAGAAAAGACCCCAGCATGGTTCTCTGAGGACTCTGCAGCAGATTCTTTGCCACATCTCACTGAAATGATCTGAGAGAGGCAGCAGGGAGAAGTGAGTCAGATGAAACTCTCAAAGGCAAAAAAAGAAAGGAAGGAAAAAAAGAGCAAAGCTGTTTTTTTCTGGATTCTGTACATTTAGAAATTAAGGATTTCAAGTTACTGATGAACAGGTCTCAGCAGGAGGAGGAGCTGGTATAGCCCAATGCTGAAACTCAGGCAATGCCATTGTAGCCACAGTGGCTGTGGCCAGGGTTGGGGTAGCCCCCAGTACATTGCAGTGAGCAAGCAGTTGTGTGGTGCACAGCCCACCGGGTTAAACCACAACAGAGTCTTACAGTGATTTCTCTTTTACCTTATATTTTACCTCCTACGTACCCAAGATGTCCATGTTTTTTAAGTGTTTTGAGTTGTGTTTTGAAATTAATACAACCATACACAAAGAGAGGGACATGCCTACAGGCCCCTGAAAAGAGCTGGCCAGTGCCTCCTCTCCAGAACTGCCTGAACTGCCCCTGGAGACACACACATTTCTCCCTTGGCAATGGAGGGAACTTAGCTGAGGCACCTGGCTTTTTAGTTGCTTGAAGGTAGGTCAGATGTACTCCAGCCCTCCACCTCATTCCCTGTTAGATGCTGACAACATAAGTCTTCTCTGACACAGCTGTCAGCCCACGCCTGTGCCCTGTCATACCGGTGAAGACTGAGGTGTCTGTGTGGGTCTTGCCATGTCAGTGAGACAGCAGGAGCCAAGACGAGCCTTTCCATGAGCAGCTCTGTCTCCTGTGTCTCAAGCCATAGCGAGGCTGCTAACAGCTCACACATCTGGATGCAGCGGTTTGTCTGATGGGAGAGGAGGGTGCACATCTGGTGCTCTGCCCCACATGGGAGTTCCTTTAAATGTGGGTCTCACCTCATCTTGTGACCTTCGGCTGCATAGGTGAGTTGTGGTCCCTTCTCTGCCATCAGATGCAGCTGCTTGCTGGGGGGGAGGCTGCTGGAGTTTTTTTGGCACCTGTATTGTTGGAGTGAGAAGCTGACGTGATGTGCTCTGCGAGTGCTTCAGAGTGAAGTGGGTGAAGTGAGTCCCTATGGGATGCATCTCGTGCTCGGTTCTGCAGCCCGTTAGCCAAGCAAGTCAGGCTCCCTCCGGTCCTGACAACCAAGTGCCAGCTCCTTTTCCGATAAATCCGATTAGTAAACAACTGAGCTGAGATAGTGGTTCTTTATGTAGGGAGAAGGAAAAGTACATGTACCTATGCTAGTCCTCCTCTTGCCTACTTCCTTCGTAAGCATGAAACAAAGGAAGGCAAAAATACCAGGACGTCATTTATCGGTCGCCCAAAACAGTGGAGAATGGAGTTAAAAACTTGAAAGTTCGCATAATGCATATGGATTTATTTCAAGTACCTTCTAATATTTACAAAATTACATGACACTTTGTTTCCTTTGTGCATTTTTTTTTCCCCACAAGATCCAGACAGGGAGGCAAGTTTAGACTAAATAAACAACAATGAATTCTTCTGAACCTGTGCAGAAGACAGATCACCCCCTGACTACCACAGAGGTTTTTAGCAAAAAAAAAAAAAAGTAATTCTGGGAGAGTTTTCAAGGAAATCAAAATCAAGCACATACTCTATAGAAACCTCAGACAATTTTTGATGTCATTAAAACAGAACACGCTTCTAACTTTATTTTAATAATTCATTGTTTCATAAATAAAAACCAAACAAGTGTTCAGCAGAGAGATCTCTTTAAGGGAAGAAATAATAATTTATTATTTCTTTTGTAAAAAAAGGTCTCTCTGCTGAACACACGTTTGTTTTTTATTTATGAAACAATGTATGAATTATTAAAATAAATCTGGAATTGTGTTCTGCTTAATGACATGAAAAATTATTTGAGGTCGCATATAGATGAGCTTAGCAGTGCTTCACTACCTGCAAGCTTCAGTGCTATATTTTTCTAAACAAATCAAGAGTTTTGGAGCATTTAATAACCATTTAATTCTGAGATAAGTTTATTGTGGTTTAAGCGCAGTAATATATTCAATATGTCACCAGCTTGAAAGAAGCCCTCATGCCGGAGGTAACAATACATAATCGAGATATAAGAAAAAAACCAGTTCAAACTGATTTATGGAGTTGGCGGGCTGCAAGCCATTTTGCACGGTCTGCCTCAGCTTTCTTCCTTTGCACAAGCTGAGGTATAAGCACCTCCAAACATTGGTAGTGGTGCCAAGTGCTGAGGCCATGTTACTAGCCATGCTACGTGCCATTTCCTGAGATACAGCCTGGCTAGCCACACAGCAGTGCCTTCCTTGTGTGCTATATTTGGAAATGAGGTTCCTGCTCCAGGGCCTCGTCCTTTGTAAAACACTTAAGTGCATGCTTAAATGCTCATCTGCTCTGAGCCAGGAATGCTGAATTGCATCGACTCTTGGTGGCATGGAGGGAAGCAGCATTTGACCAGGGTCCTCCCACGTTTCAGCCGCAAGAATCCTAGGACACAAAAGGGGCTGGGAGAGGAGACAGGGTTGTTCACAACTTGCGTCACCTTCTCTGCCATGAGCTGGGCACTCAGTGGTGCTGAGCTGCTCCCATGGGCAATACTGACCCCAGGGAAGTTGTCAATGCGGCCTGGGGACACAGGGATTTAGCTCAGCATAGTGATTTATATTTGGTATAAAATGGCTCCCCACCTTCCTCATAGATGTTGAGAGGAAGCTGCAGGTGAATCGTGTGTCCCCCAAGTCACTAGCACAAGACAGCATGAAACTGTGAGAGGTGAAGGTGTTACGTAGTGAAAGATAAATACTACATTTTGAGAAAGGAGGAGACATGGAGAGCCTCACTGCCCAAATTGACTTTACACATTGGCACAAATGTTACCCTCTTGCTTGGACATTTCTAACATTCAGGCCACAGGTTTCCTTGTCCCAGAGGCAGATCACCTCCCCCCTGGGCAAAGCAGATCAGAAAAAGATTTGTCTGCATTTCAGTCAAAACAGTCCATTTTTCACCAAATATCTTGCTTCCCAGTCTTTTTCCAAGTAGAGTACTTGAGACTGGTCCATCTCTGCATTTCCCTCTACCTGTGGGATGGACTAGGTTACCTTTGAGAAGAAGATACCTCCTAGGCTTTTTCTGTCAGTGGCTTCAGGAGTTTGCTGTTCAGCTCCATAAGTATTGTCTGGCCTTGCTTAGAGATGACAAACTTTGAGGGCAAAAGGTAAATTCTCTCTCTCTTATTTCTCTTTCTTCTTGGGCTCAGACATAAATTATTTATATGCTAGGCATCCCTTCCTATGACTGGGCTTATGAACAGCCGTTCTTTTCATACAGGCTGTAAGCAATCGTGACACGGTACCCACACAAAGTATTAAAACCTCAAAAGATAAGTTTGACTTTCATCATTGACACCATAGCTGGTGGTGCACAGAGTTCCTGTGTTGAAGGAGGTATTATTATTAACATCAAACATTTGTGGCCACGAATTTATCCACTAATTGACATGGGAGACTTGGGTCTATTCATATTGTGCTCCATCTTGAATAAGGAAGGCTGTCTAGTGGCTAGAGAACCCCACTGAACTGGGAAACATTGGAGTACTGCTAAGCTTGTGAGCTGGTGCCAGTCACTTGCTATCTCTGTCTCCATCACCTCAGGTTGAACATACCCTTACAGTGAAAAATCTGGGATGCTTTTGTGGCAGTAATACAACAAGCTAATGCTAACCCCTGGAAAAAAAAGCATGGTGTTTTCTCCCAGTGGCAGATTTGGACTCACAGCCATGGACATTTCTAAGCGGAGGGTTTTTTCCACCAGTGACTTAAAATATTGAGAATATGTCAGGAAGCGGGAATGTCACTGCCATTCACCATGAGTAAAAGGAAAGCATTTCTAGTATCTAAATTAATTGTTACATGATCCTGAAAATGGCTTCATCATTGATACGTGGAAAACAGCTGTTCAGGTTCAGCTTGAAGTCGTACTCTCTTTAGAGTTGCCTCACATGAAAACTTGGAGTAATATCCGTCTATGTTTCCTAGGCTGTGATTGTTACTGCCTGCAGATTTCCTTGAGGGCCTGAGGTGGAAGGCACCATGCAGCTGTGACACACTGTCGTAAAGCTGTGATTCTGACAGCAGAATGCTAATCTGAAATGTGACTCTGGAATTACTGCTCTTGCTGCTCCTTCCCCTCCGCAGTGAAATACACAGAAATCAGATGCTCCTCTTTCTTTTTTCTCCATCTCCTGTGCTCTCAGTTCCACTGAGGTAGAAAATAACCTAAAATGCTTCTGAAATTGTATTTTCCAAGGGATTTCCTAGTGCATCAGGCTGGTGTGCATCAAATGGGTAGAAACAGAAATCTGTCTCCTGTCCGGAGCAGAGCAGTGAGTACTTACTTGCTGTGAATTAACCCTGACTGAGGATGGATGTCCCTATCTTTTCTCCACCACCCCACCTCCCCCTAAATAGCTGTAGTAACATGTACTCTTTTTTTTTTTTACTAACTTTCTGAGTCAACTTGGAACACTTAGTGCCATCCAATTGCTGACCTTCGCCCAAAATGAGCCTTTTAAACGCGAAGCTATGCATTTATGTTTGTGCTTTGCTGCAAAGCTAATCCTTAGTAAGCACGCTCTAGAGGCTACAGTATGCAAAACCACTCTCCTAATGATGACATTTGGAAAAATTGTTTTTGTTTTTTTTTTTTTTTTCCTTCTCTTTAATTGCAGGTACCTGCATTCACCGTGGACTACTGAATGTTAGCCAGCCTTATATTGTAAAGCTGAACTGGAGAGGATTTTCCTACAAATATGGTTCCTGGGGTCGAGATTACTCTCCCTCTAACCCAGAGAAGGAAGTCTATTGGGTTGCACCACTGAACACAAATGGGAGATACTTGGAATACTACAGAATTTATAGTTCCTTTGATAATTTGCTGCTGTTTAAACCCATGTATGAAAGTAGAATAACATATGGGGAAGGAAGTGGTGTTGCCCTTTATAATAATTATTTGTACTATCATGCTTATAGTTCAAGAGATATGGTGAAGCACAATTTAAAAACAAACACCATGGTTTTGAGGAAGGAGCTTCCAGATGCAGTTACCAGTAACCGTTTCTCTTATGCAGGTGTATCATGGCAAGACATAGATTTTGCCGTGGATGAAAGTGGGTTATGGGTAATATATTCAACAGAAAATAGCATGGGCAACATTGTGATCAGCAAACTCAATGAGACCACACTTGATGTGCTAAGTACTTGGCAGACAAGACAGTACAAGCCATCTGTTTCCAATGCTTTCATGTTATGTGGTGTTCTGTATGCCACAAGGCCAATGAACACTAGGAAAGAGGAAGTCTTCTACATGTTTGACACGAGTACTGGCCAAGAAGGTAGAATTAGCATCATTATGGATAAAAAGTTAGATACAATCCAGAGTATTGATTATAACCCCACAGATCAGAGACTGTATGTTTATAATGATGGTTACCTTCTAAGATACGATGCAACCTTTCAGCCTTAGCAACTCAGTGACATAAGTGTGCGATAAAACTGGCAGCAACTAAAATGAGAGATCCAATACACCTTTAGACAATGCTATTGCCAGTTTAGAGTTCACTTGGTCTGATATACTGTATCTCTGGGTGTTATATATATTACTTATACTCTTTAAAAGAATTGCCCACTCTTGTCGGTAGTATTGCTGGCAGCAGTGTTTGGCAGTACTGGGTTATTTAGGTTTTGATTGGTGTTTATTGGTGCTTGGTGCTTTACAATCGTCCTGCCTCTAAGGGTAGATTTATTGCAGAGATTTAGTGCATTTTGCTCACAGAAATTGATGGGCACAGCCTATCAAGCCTGACTGAGAAGCTAATTACCCACTGATGTGCATTTGTCAGCGTAACACAAGCAAGGCACCCAGAAACTGAGAATGAATTTCCACTGATCTTCACCAGAGTGAATTGAGGCCTCAGAGAAATTAATTGAAGGTTTAAAATAGTATAGGAAGTAGACTTGGTCGGAAGACAACAACCCATTTTTTAGGTGGAGGCAGTAGTATCTGGCTCAAGGCTTCAGGACAGAGGGTGGACATGCACTTTGCTGTTTGAAGTCTTACCACAGAAAGAAGAAAGAAAGGAAGGACGTGGTCAATGGCTCGATGTCCGGATGGAGACAAGTGACGAGTGGTGTCCCTCAGGGGTCCGTACTGGGACCGGTGCTGTTTAATATATTCATCAATGACATAGGCAGCGAGATCGAGTGCACCCTCAGCAAGTTTGCAGATGACACCAAACTGAGTGGTGCAGTTGACACACCAGAAGGACGGGATGTCATCCAGAGAGACCTGGACAGGCTGGAGAGGTGGGTCTGTGTGAACCTCATGAGGTTCAACAAGGCCAAGTGCAAGGTCCTGCGCCTGGGTCGGGGTAACCCCCAGTATCAATACAGGCTGGGGGAAGAAAGGATCAAGAGCAGCCCTGCCGAGAGGGACCTGGGGGTGCTGGTGGATGAAAAGCTGGACATGAGCCGGCAATGCACGCTGGCGGCCCAGAAGGCCAACCGTATTCTGGGCTGCATCAAAAGCAGCGTGGCCAGCAGGTCAAGGGAGGTGATTCTGCCCCTCTACTCTGCTCTGGGGAGACCTCACCTGGAGTACTGCGTCCAGCTCTGGAGCCCTCAGCACAAGAAGGACATGGAACTGTTGGAGCGGGTCCGGAGGAGGGCCACTAAAATGATCCAAGGGCTGGAGCACCTCTCTTATGAGGACAGGCTGAGGGAGTTGGGCTTGTTCAGCCTGGAGAAGAGAAGGCTGCGGGGAGACCTGATTACAGCCTTTCAGTACCTAAAGGGGGCCTATAGGAAAGATGGGGAAAATCTTTTTAGTAGGGCCAGCTGTGACAGGACAAGGGGTAATGGTTTTAAACTAAAACAGGGTAGGTTTAGACTGGATATAAGGAGGAAATTCTTTACAATGAGGGTGGTGAAACACTGGAACCGGTTGCCCAGAGAGGTGGTGGAGGTCCCATCCCTGGAAACATTCAAGGCCAGGTTGGACGGGGCTCTGAGCAACCTGATGTAGTTAGCGGTGTCCCTGCTCACTGCAGGGGGGTTGGACTAGATGACCTCTAGGGGTCCCTTCCAACCCAAAACATTCTATGATTCTGTGATCCTATGAAGAGAAAGCATCAGAGTAGGGACAGAGCTCACTGCCCTCACCATCACAGATGCAGTGGGAGAACCACCCTTGGGGCCCCACCTGTAGCTGTCTCCTAGCAGCTCAGGCCTCTCGCAAGCTGCCACAGCACCAGGCTGGCTTCTCGGAGCGACTGTGGGGACAAAACTGGCAGCAGGGTTTTCATCAACTTTCCCTCTTTCACACTCTACTGCCCTTAACAATTGTGTGCCTAAACCTGGCTTTATGAATGGCCTTACTGCAATCTAGCCATGTTTTGTGGTCACCATGGCTCCTTTTTTCTGGCAGTACATTGCAAGAGACAGTGTCTTTCTTTCCTTCATGCTCTTGTAAGCTGATGCAAATCCTCCCATTGACTTTATTGGCCACGAATGGCTCTTAGGTGTATATCATGTATTGCCATAGAATGACAGCCATGTTATTTAATGTGCCTCTATTCGACATTTTTGCCATTCTGTGATTAGATTCCCGAGAGCCTTGTTAGTATACGGTCCAATTTGCTCCCTGGGTAATTCTGTCTTACAGCAAGGCAAAAGGTCTTGTGGAAAACATGTCTGGTCAAACTAATTGGATATGTGGGTTTGTTTTTTCTTTAAATGGGTATTGTGTAATAGTTTTTGAGTGTGTGCACTGTATTGATGTCTTACCTTCATCATGTCAGAAAGTAGGCTGAAATACTGAAATTCAGAGCTCTACAATGATGAAGAAAGCAGTTCTTGTAGTTAATTTTCTTCTGTTACCTATGCAATCATGTCTGTGTCCTCTGATAATCAAAATCAATGCGTATGCAAATGATTGCTTTTGTTTTAATAAAAACAATATTTCAAAGAATCTCAGTTGTGCCATAGGGCCATGTAAAACTGCTTGTGACAAGCAGGTAACTTCTGGGATGCATCAGGAAGCCAGGGAACCAAATGTTTGAAACAGGATCATTGCACTCACTTGGGCTCCATATGCTTAAATAGTTCTGGGAACAACGCAAAGGTGTGAATCAGTATGTCAACAAGTACATAAGAGGAGCTTTATTTTCCCCACACAGAAATATTTTAGCTGGTAAGGGTAACATTTCTCCACCAAGCTGAGATGTTGCTCGAGACACACGGAACTCGATGTTACACTCGAGCTGATGAACTGATGACATGTTTTGAAGCCAGGTGCTGCCACTTATCAGGTATCAGCATCTGTTTCCTGGAAACCTGTGAAATGAATTTGAAAGCCATGGAGGCATTGGTACAGTAATCTGATCAGTCAGCACAGGCAGGGCTGCTTGTGTGAATAATCCGTAACAGCCCAAGTAAGGATTTGGCTGAGAAAGGAAGAAGAAAATATTCAAAAAATATTTTTTCCCTCTACATCTGTGTGTGTGTCACAGAAGGTGAGCAGCTCTCCACTTGTTAGCAAGAAAAGCCATCAGCATGAGCCTTGAGGCTCCTCAGCTCACCACTGTTTAGGGAAGGAGTTGATGTTAGCATCTATGTGACCAATCCTGGTGAATCGACTGTGATTCTCAAGTCCTTCCCGGGGACAGGTCCTCCTGGTCTAGCCTTCTCCCCTTTGGAAACAGCAGTCAGTCTGGACTGGAGGCTTCCATGGTGATGGTGGAGGTGGGGATGCCATGGCTGCCCACCACGCTCGATTGCGGTGGTGGCCCAGACCATGTGTGACCTGGTACCAGGCTCCAGCTGGACCTCACTGAGGTGGCCCAGAGGTGGGAAGATGGTGGCAGCAGCCATCTCTTCACGGTACCGCACAATGTTGCTGCAGAGAAGATAATCCACAATCGGGTTACACCTTGGTAGCTCAGTACCAGAAGGAAAGCAGAAACATCCCTGCCCTTAAAAACCTTAAAGTATCTTGTGTGGAAGGCGCTGGGTTGGGGTGTTTCGGTCCCGGCAAGGCTGAGCTTGTCCTTGGATTTTTGTCCTGTGCTAATATTTCTCAGGCAGCTGGTGCCAGGGTGCAGCGGGGGCTCCCCTGGGGTCTGTCAGAGCAGGACCTGGAGGCCTGTCCTGTCCCACCGCCCCATCCAGGAGCAGGGCAGACAGGGGGGCACTGGGGCAGCCCCAGCCCCCCCAGGTACCTCCCTGGGGTTGGGACAGGCCGAGGCTGGGCTGGGACATGGTCCCATGGGGGGGCCACGGCCGGCGGGGCCGCGCGGCTGGTGTAGGGTCCTGGGCCATGGGCAGGGTGGGGGAGCCCCGGGGGTGTGGGCAGGGTGGGCATGGGGGCACGTAAGCGCCCCTGGGGCCCTGGCATCTGGCAATGATTCTGTTAACACCGTAAGAGGCTTTGCAGAGTTGTAGAAAGACCGTTGTCCTTTTAAAAACAGAAAAATAAAGGCACAAAATGACTATATTTCAGCTCTTGGCCTATTGATTTGGCATCTCCCTGTGGACGATTTGGGGTATATAAACAATATTGAACATAAATAGTACCTGCCACAGAAGTCAGAGGAGAGGACATCTGTCTGCGCGGTGACACAGGGAACTGTAGTACAGGGACTTCAATGCAATTTCGTTGATGAGTGGTTTTCACACCATCTAATTCAAGGCACCTGAGGCGGGAGACTCGGCTCTGGTCCATGCAAGGATTGAACGCAGGGAGAGAGGGACCTTCTGCAAAGGAGCACTTCAAGAAGAGAGAGTAATACATCTTTTCACTTCTTCCCTTAGACTTGTCCTTTCAGGCCTCAGATGAAGGTGGTTCAGTAGTGCTGGCTGTTAAAATTAAAGCATGTTCTTGAGCTGGCCACAGCACACAACCTTGGGCAGGCTTCACTTGCTGTCCGTGTTGCCCCTTCTCTTTCCTGTACCTGGTGCTACCTCTGCTTTGTTTGAGGGGTGTTTCCTCCTCTCCTTCCTCCTTGGACACGGAGAAGACCTCACCCCCATGCTTCCCAGCATGGGCTATTACTGGTTTGGTGGCTCCACACCCTTTCTCGACATGGCTTTTGCCTTCAGTGGCATAAGTTTCACTCTCACCCTGTTCACCCAGGCTTTCCTGACACCCACTGACCTTGTTCCCCCCAGTCTGTTCAAAATGCAGTGACAAATTCATCCTCTTTTGCCTTTTGCAGTCCTTCTTGGTCCCACCCTCTCTTTAACAAGTTAGATACAAGCTCAAGCTCTTTATTCCTTGGTCTGGGACTTTCACATCCTTTCCTCTCAGCAACCATGTTACCTGAGCCTCCCTGCTTTGCTGCCTAAGTGATGCCGGTCTCCTTCATCCTCCTGTTCCCTTGTCACACACCCTTCCCTTTATCTCACACCAATATTTTCCTCTGGGATGCCCTCTCCAAACTGATCTGTCAGCTTCCCTGGGCTCCTCCAAATTTCTCATGAATTTCTCTGTGAAGCTCCTGATGAATTGCCAACTGACTACAGCTAACTTGCTGCCTTCAGTAGGCGACTGGTATTTATTTGCATCATGTATTCAATTAGCTGGCACATGAGAGCATAAGCTGGCACATATAAACGCTCTTCTTCATTCCCATATGTCATTCCCTCACTCTCTGTTTACACTCACTTGTTGTATCTTGTCTTAAACAGAGATTGTATGTTCCTCAAGGGAAAAGCCTGCCTTAGTTTGGGGTTGTACAGCGCCTAGCACAACGGGCTGCTACCTTCCTCCTCTCTCCTAGGTACTTCTGAGCAACAAACAATAAAAGAGCAGCAAGAGCTGGCCAGGGATTGTTGCATGCATCTGTGTTTTTGTCTGAATTTTCATGCATGCTGCTACGCGTGCTGCATATAAATTGGCTTTGAAAAGTAAGCAAACAATATGCTTCCAGACAACTGTGTAAACATTCTGTTGGAAACTGTTTCAGTAGCTATGTGCACATAATGTAGCTACAATGTATCCCTAAATTTGTGCCATGTGGGGTAGGATCACTTTTCCTCCTGTAAATATTTGATGTCTTTCCTTTCTTTCTTTGCGTTTTTGTGACTGCACAACAGTTGCTCCCTGAAAGCCAGGGACCAATGGCACAAGTGTGCACCACACACAGAGCCTGCAGCCATGATCTTTTTCATACTGCCAAACAACCCGTAATTTTGCTGGACTAGGAGTTCTCCTCCTAATAGGACAAAACACTCACTTTGTAGCTGATCTGGGTTCGGAGAGATGAGAATCAAGGAATTGCAAAAGGAGAGCATGTGTGAGGGCGGATGTGTGTGTCTAGCAGGAATCCTACCTTCCCCTCTTCTTGCTGGGTTGCTGCCAGTTTGCAAGCTGTTTAGCCACGTATGGGGAAGCAAATGAAGTGAGGGAAGCTGCATGGGCAACTGTTCTTTCAAGTCTTCAGGGAATGGCTCCTGCCACTGGCCTACATTGTCCAGACCTGTTGGGCTGTACTTGGCCTTGAGCCATGGTGAGGGCAAATCTGGCTTTAAACCATTGCTCTTCCTCAGCAATAAGGCTGGAAAGTGATGGCCTGATCCCCAATGCAGCAGCTCCTAAACTTCTTCATCTTCTGCCTGCTACATGTGATTCCTAGGGAGTAGTGGGACACAGTCACGTACATCTCTCTGCCTTTGGCGTGTGTATTATGCTGGAGATGGACCATACTGCTACACAAGTAGCGGATCCACCAATGGCAGAAGGTGTCACTGTAAGAAGACATCTGAGTGCGCTGCTTTTGGCTGGGGCTGTGCAGAAGAGTGGCAGAATCCTAGAGAGAGATCCCAGGAGATCTTCTTGTCCACCCCTCTGCTTGAAGGCAGGATCACACACGTCTGAGCTGCCCTTGACAGCTGTTTCTATAATCTGGTCTTTAAAACCTCTAATGATGGAGTCTCCCTAGGTGGCCTCTTTGGGCACTTAAATACCCTCAAAACTAGGAAATTTTTAATAAACATTCTCTGCTGCAAATTAAGTGGATTTAAGAAGATAAGCGTGACTGTGTTGCTGAGACCAAAGGCTTGGCTGCCCCAGCATCCTGTACATAACAGTGACCAATAGCAGAGGCTTCAGAAAAGCGTATAGGAGCAGGAGAAGGATGCAGTGATAATCCTGCCACTGGGCTTCCTTAGCCTGAAGTTTGGGAATGTTTTCTTGGTCTGTCTGCAACAGATTCAAAGCACAGTTAACTCTCATCTTTTTAAGAACCATTTACATAGTGGAAAATGCTTTTCATATATCTATGACATCTCTTTTCTAGATAAAGAAAGCCCAGTTTCCCACCCCTTCCTCTTAGATCATGTTTTCTAAACCTTGTAAAATTTGCTTTGATCTCTCTTTTCAGTTGACCTACAACTCTTTTCATCACCATTGAGATGAAGGGACAGGTTACCTCTAAATCTCATGTATAATAATTTGAACTGGCACCATCTTTTCTATTGCTGATGGGGTTGGGCCCCATGTAGTTTCAAAAGAAAGTACTAAGGAGCCAGGAAGAGAAGAAATAAGGAGGCTAAAACCCTAGCCCAAGCAAATTCCCTGAGCATGGAGAGTCCTGAGGTCCACCTCCCGCACCTATGTTCATGAACGGTGTGCGTGAGATATACATAATCTGTCTAAGGTATAGGAGCCAGACCCAGGACTCCTTCATCAGAGAGGCACAGAAGAACTGGGCTGTCATATCCCTCAGTATCCAGGGATATTGCATTCCTGCCTTCATGGTAAAAGAGTTTTCAGAGGAGGGATGGAGATTTTGCACCCAAACCTGATACCCCAGCCCCCGTATTATTCCCTGCTGGTGCTGGAACAAGAGTTGAGGCCTATATGGATTTGTAGGCAGTTTGGCTCTGACTCCTAGTTTTGCAATGGTAACTAACTAGGCGATTTCAGTCTTTGGCATTTCCTTCTGGCTGGCTCAGTGTGTTGGTTGTTCTGCATCCTCCTCTTAGAAGCTCAGGTCTCTCACCAGATTGCACAGAGAACCGAGGATACGTCTGTGCCCTGTGGTGCAACTCCTTATAGTGCCTCTTGAGAGCTGGCCCTAAGCCTAGATGATGTAAAGCTGCCAGTGCCTCTTGGACCAAGGGCAGAAATCTCTTTGCCGTCTTTCATTTGGCAGTATAGACAGCTTTTTTAAGACGAAAAACAGGATAGCTGTTTTAGCACGATGCTAACATGAGCACTTGGCTAGCAGGCTATGCTAATGTGATGAACTGGCTTCCAGAGTGCAAGCACTGTGCCACAGAAATGACCCAGCTTGTTTAGAAATACCTGACAAACCCCTCTGTGAGGTGCGGTGTCGGTACATCGACAGGCACTTTCCTCAGTGCTGGGCATTCTGCAAATGGACATGGGAATGCTTTTTGTGGCTCTAACTAGGGAGCCATAGCTTTGTTAACCTACTGGGTTCTTGGCTAATTTTACATGCATCTGTGCGGCTCAATTAATTAGCTCCTGATCTGTAGTCAGGGTGGGCCAAAGAAGGCTCTGGAAAGACTGAGGTGATGGAGGATTGCTGCCATTGCCTGTGAAATGGAAGATCAGTGTTTGAAAGACTGGCATAAAAGAACTCAGATGCTTGATATTTATGTGGGAAGCACATACATAAGCTGCACAAATCATTACCATCTGTATTATGAACAGACCCCAGAGCATTAACCTGTTCTATTAGTTGCCTGTGCTGGAAATACTGTTTATGTTAGCAAAGCTGAGGTACAAATCCTTCTTATGCATAATGCAGGACATTTGACAGGAAAGCAATTTGAAACATTTTGAATGGAAACATCCTCTGCTGAATCATTTTCTTGTGATGAAAAATACCCCCAAGAAGCAGTGACATTAAAGATGCTGCACCTTTGGAACTCAGGAAAGTTTGGAGTGATCAAATGCACCTTCATTTAACATTTTCTGCATCTCCCTTTTTGTTGTGTTTTAAGGGGGGGGGGGAAGAGATTCGTTTGGCTTTTTAAATGGGAATAATAATGGTTAGCTCTTTGTACAGTGTCTTTTATCTGTGGGCCTCAGAGTCTTTCACTAACAGTAATTTAGCATAGAAACCTCAATGTGAAGAAGGGGAAGATACAATAATGCTCCTCATATTCATGCTAAATTCCATGCCTTTATAAATGGGGAAGGAGAAAAAGTCAGCTGGAAGTTGTGAAAGATCTCTTTAGCTGCAAAGCATTCCTTTTATATCTTCAGTCCCCTTGAGAAACATGAAGATTTGTGGAATGGGGAGCAGTCAGGTTCCTGTAGGTCAGATGAAGTGCGTACATCCGGGCTTTCATCTCTCTGCTGGCTACTGAGGTCTTTTCCCTTTGAGCAATCAGACTACCTCCGAAACTCTTGAGGTGCAATCTGTGCAGCTTCGCATAACACTCTGCCACGCCGGACAGGAACAGGGACAGGGATTGGTGCTGCTTCTGGCATTGCCAGCTCCTGCAGGGATTTCTTAGTACAAATCTTTGGGAACTGGATTATGTTTTGGAAGTGATTCTTTGATGTCTTCTTATTGAGTGCCCGGGGGCTTTAACTGTGTGTCTGTTCTCTGTGGGAGATGGGAAGTATTTTCTCTTTTCCCTAGCTCAGACTAATTTCTACTTTTCCTTTTGTATTGGCAGGAAAAGAATTGACCCAGAGAGATTCAAAGGTATGTCTGCAGGCACAGAATTGGGCTCAAGAAGGATGGCTATTATTATTATTATTATTATTATTATTATTATTAGTCTGATCTCCAGTCCAGAATCTGGGGTGATGGTCACAGCAGAAGAACCTCAAGATGCAAGAATGATCTGCTGATTTTTAGTTTTATCTGATGTTAACTCCTCATGTTTCCATATGGGGAAATATGAGCAAAGAACTTATTTCTGTTGCAGAGCAGCTTTCCTAAAAGCACTTTAATATAGTTAGATCCATAAATCAATGGCTTTTTAAGTGTTGCTGTTCACCTCCTGGAAATGGAATTGTGGATTCATAAGCAGATCACAAAAATACATCTTTGCAACCCTCAGAAAAAATAACTGGCAGTCTGTATTAGAAAGGAAATAGGTCTGAGTCCAAGTGGCAGAGAATGACGCTAGTCCACACTGGTGAGAATTCCCAGTTCTTTTATCACTAAGTCTTGAAGAAATCTCATCAGAGAGGTTCAGAGCAGAGCCAGGGAGTGAGGAAACACCATGTGGGTGATCAGAAGCCCAGTCTGGTTCCTCATCCTCCATTATTTAGTAGTATAGATCTTCTCTTCATGCATAGCTTCATCTTCCAGTACGGGGATTTCTGTGTCTCAGAGAAAGGTCACGGATATACTTTTCACAGCTCAAGAAACTGAGTTCCATATGAAATATATCTGGAAAACATGAGCTAGAAGTTTTTCTGCTGCCAGTCTGTGGTGGGGTTTTGGACAGGATGTCCTAAGTAGTGTGTCCAAGGTAGTCTGAAGATGATATTAATAGGGTAGAAGAGAAAGCTGTGAATGCAGGGACGTTACCAAAACAGAAAGAAGGGTTTTGAAAGGATTCTGGGGTGAACAAATAACAAGGACAGACCACAAGGTTTCTGGACTCATAGTCTTCAAGAGAAACAGGGCTTGACCAAAATTTCCTGGCACTTAAGTACTTTATTAAGTAATCTTTTAGCATGTTTTCTTTTAAATAAGTAGTGTGTGTTTACAACTTGTAAAATACGTTCACAATGTACCTTTGGTCAAGAATGATTTTGTACCCATAAATCACATAAGTTTATTTCATACGGTGAAAAATGATGTTAATCGAACAATGCACTGAACAGGGTTTAGCGGTAGCACCTGGGGAACATTCCCAGGAGTTGTATCTTGGTGAGGAATTACTAGTAGTCTGCAGTAGGGTGAAAACCATCCCCAAACTTCTACTTTGGGGAACAAATAGGTATTATGGTGTTACTATAGGTACTAGTGGCTGTATTGATAACGTCTCAGTTTTACTGCTAAAATAGGGTGCTCCAAAGAGCACTGCTTAGTTTTAGACATTGCAGACATGATCAGCAGAAAAGTGGTTAATGTGCTGAGAGCTGAAAAAGAGATAATGGTTAAATGGAGCAAAAATTGCCATTTTGTACCTGACTCTTTGCAATCCTGCCTTCGTTTACAGCTGTATTGTGTCATCAAACCATGTGCAATCCACAGGGTTTCAGCTGCATGACTCCCATTAACTTTAATCAGAGTCAGGAGAATAAACTGCTGAGCAAAGCACTCTGAAAATGTACCCCTCCATTCTTAACGATTATATTACTCTCCTTTGTGCGGTGGGGAATCTTTAGGAGGCAGAGCCGAATGCTCCACCATTTCAATACTTGCTCTTTTGCGTAATGAAATCAGCACTGTTTGCAGCCTGCTTCCTACTACGATTGACGACTGATTTCACTACACAAATGACCAAATGATTGACTTCACCATCTCTCTGCATGAAACAGAGAAAAAATTTTCAGGGGGATATCAGTTGTGTTCTGTGCATGTGGGTGAGGTGTGTGCAGGATGGAAAGGCTGTTTGGGAAAATTCAGTGTTGTCATCCTTTAACGAGAATTGTTGCCAGGATACTGTCAAGTCATAGAGGATAACTGCGACTGTGGCAGTTCTAGTGTTAAAGAGATGAACAAACATCAGCAGTCAGAACCAGTGCCACATATTTAAGGCTAGAGCAGAGGTCCAGGTGCAAGGGCATATATCCCCACTGCCATATTTCCATGAACTGTGGCAAGCATGCAGCCCCCAGGACGGCCCATGACAACAGCCCTACCAGCAGTCATGCCTGTGAGATGCTGAAAATCCTCATCCCTCATTAGTGTCAGTGACCGAGAGATACGGCTGTTCAGAAACCCAGATAGGCGGCGAGCACGTAGAGCTGGCATCTAGCCCCCTCGCTGTATATGTGCTTCCTGGCTTTTATGCCCAGGCTCAATTGTTCTGAGTAAATAATCGCTCTCGTTTACAAATCTGCATTCTGAGTAATTTCTTCAAGCGTTCAAACACGCCCCAACCTTTTACATGACCCTCAAAGTGCAGATAAAACCGCTGAGATTTCCTGTGGGAACTTTAAAAAAACAATAACCGCAAACTCCTCTGAAGGGCAGATAAAAATGTGGTGAAAGTTTCATTAGCAACAAACTCCAGCCTTTTTAGTTGCACTAGCAGCCATATTTTTTGTTCAGCGGGACAGTTTTTGCACAGATGTCAAGTTTTGCTACTTGAGGAATGTGAAAATGAGAACAGAGTTTTCAATGCATTCGGATCAGTAGGCATAATCAGGTCTCAAGACTACCCTTCCTTATCCAGATAAACAGTAATTCTTTACAATGATTTCTGAAGTGTACCATGTTCCCATTTACTTAGACACACAGTGCTTATAGTGGGAACCATTGAAAAGCGTTGTCCTGCATTATCTGAGGGATTTTGAAGGAAATGAAGCAAATCTGCTTTACAATACATTGTTCCTTCAAGGAAGGATCTCACAGAATCTAATCTTTTTTTCATTCATTTTTTAGTGTAGCCTGCACAACAGAGGCAGCTCTTCAGCATCATTTGTATGATAATAGCATTATTTTGTCCCAAATACGGTGCACATCTCAAGGACCTCCACAGTCACATCAGGGGGATTGTTCAGTCCAGACAAGGGGAGGCAGTTGTGGGGGGAACAGGTCCAAACACAGTGAAGTGAAGTGAATTTGAAATATTACCGTTAAATCGTTACATTACCGTTTTCGGCTGCCACCAAAAAGCCTTTTCAGCAAGAGGGACGTTTGGCTTCCCATGGAATTTCTGCCAGACCAGAATAAACTGAGCTTTTCCAAGAGACTTAGTCTCCTGAATGTCACCTGTCCACCTAATCCTGGATTGTAATAGAGCTTTAGGCAGTCAATAAATGCCCAGCCTCAAAACAGAGGTCCTTTTCAGTGTGCATGGGTAATTAAAGATAAACTTCTGGGAATTTTGAGGTGAAGTAGGAAGTCACTTAGACCTTAATGTAGTTTAGGTCTAGAGCTGTCTGAGGTGCTGTGCCTGGCTCCCACAGCCATTCCAGAGGGGTTTCTATCTGATAGCCATAATAGCCCTCGATATCTCACATGGTCCTAAATACCCATGTGAGAGCAACCAAAAACTAATTCAGTAATGATGTTAAGCATCTATAGGGTTGGGAGGGCTCTAAAGCCTGTGGAGTGGATTGCTGTTTGAGATTTAGGTAGCATTTAGGGAGATTGGTTCTTGTTGTTCTTTCTCTGTGGATTATGCAGGGATCCCAGGGAAATTGGCCTCCTAATTTAGGCACTTAATTGGGAAACCTAAAGCTGGCAATATGAATCCCCCAGGTGCCAGTTAGAACACTGCCTGGGCTTCCATGAGTGAAACTAAGTGCTGCCTATGACACTGTAATGAGTAGTTTTATTTTACCAGAGCAAATGATTTGGCATGGATGCTTTAATTGTAGAACTAAACCCACTTTTCCTTTTTGCAAAATGTTAGTGAATAGCTCATGAAGTACTTGTTGTGACTGGCTGTGTTTCATTCATGGTCCTCTCAGTGTGATGAGTTTGCTGCGAATATTGGAAGTTCACACTTGCTATCATACTGCAAAGCTGCATGAGTCAGATGGAACGGAATTTATTTTATGCCTCTTTATGAATCTACAAGATGTATTTACTCTAAGCTAGTTGTATAGGGACTATCCATAGAAAGAGTTAGACACCCTCCAACTGTGATTCACCTGCCCCTTAAGGAAAAAGATAAAAGGAAAAAATAAAACCAGGTAGGCTGGATAACACTCTGGAGTATTGTCAGATGTTAAGTGGATTAGATTAAACATGTGGGGTTTAATTCTGTGGCCCACCCTGATATTGTTAGGGCCATTTGAGGTGCTTTAGGGGTATTCTGCCTTGCCTCTATCTAGAGTCGTGAGGCACATTTCCTGTAGCCCCTGTGTCATCTGTATCTCTTCGAGGGCATCTCACATGGCCCTCGGTGCTTACAGTGTGTGCAACTGAATCCCTGAACGTGTGTGTCTCAGTCGTTGTGGTCAATGAAACTAGAAATTTCTTTATCTGATCAGATGTATGTGTTTAGTCTAGGTTGTTCTCTGTACCTTTCTAGACTCTGGTGGCTGTATTCACTTTGCTTCTTAGAGGAAGCCCACCTCACATGTAGAGACCTGCATCCTGGGCATCTAGATGTAAGTATCTGAATTACACTGTTGGGGGGATTCAAGTCGGATGAGATGAATGTGACACAAATTGTTTTTGGTTTTTTTTTTCCTAGTGAGAAAATAACAAGTAAAAGAGTTTACAATTTGAGGGCTGAGACAAAAAAGTGTGAGAAAAAAATCTAGTTCAACTCACATCAAACTGCAGCATTTCTTTTTTTTTGGGGGGGAGATGCAGGGACCCAAAAATAATATGATTTGCTTCATACTGGCATAACTAAAATGTGGAGTCAACTAAAACCACATGTTCCATATACGGTTGAATCCCCTTATTTTTAAATGAGGTCAATTTTGATACAAGAAAGCCTATTCAAAATAAAAAATGCAAAAGATTCCTTTTGAAAATGTTGAAATGAAATGTTGTGCCATTTTGAAAGTTTCATTCCTGTTTTTTCAGATGAAATGTCAAATAAATGCAAATCAAATTTAGTGTTTCTATCATGTGAAAACAACATATTTTATCAAATCTATTATTCACCTATATTTTCAGGATAGCTCCATTTCTGATGTGTGAGCAGACGACTTATAAAACTAGCACAGTGTGAATTCAGTTATAGGAAGAAGATGACTCTCAACATTGTAAAAGAATGACTGAAAATTTAGCGCCCACAATATTTGTGTTAAAAAGGTTGGCTATATAATGATTTTTACTGAATAGACTATTCATGGAAAATAATTTTGACTTCTAAGGCAATAATTTTGGATTGTGTTTTTGCTTGGATTGAAAAAAAGAGAAACTGAACTTGGCGTATAAGATGAAGATAAGGTTTAGTTCTCCTACTTCATGTATTTAACTTTAGCTTAAATTTTAAACTGCTTGTTAAATGATCTTTCTATAGTAGTTACCTGTACTTTTTATATGGGTGCCCTCTGTGTAGATATTTGGGAATGGTGTTTCTGAAAAACTATGAAAAGTCACATAGCCCATCTACATTTGTTCACTTGAGTTGAACACACAATCTCCCTGTCAAAGCCTTCACTTTTCCTATTTGCTGTGTACGGAATGAAACACTTAATTTAGGAGGACTGCCCTATCATAAGCCTAATATTTAAAGCTTAAATTATGGACCAAGATCAGCAAGCTTAGATCTATTCTAATAACCTAATGACATTGTTTCCAGCCAGCTAGTGAGTGTTAAGGGTAGAAGGACTAAAGACACCTGTATCGTGCATGTTCCTGTAATGGTAGCTGAGTCTTCCATGATTTATGTAATCCTTTTTTCTCCTTGCTCTAAAACCCCACAGATGCCAGTGGAAGTGCAGCATTCATTTATGGGATCTTTCTTAGGGGAGCATTAGTAGCTTTGCTGGGTGCAGGTGACTTGTTTGCATCATGTGATGCTGCTGAGATCAGGGGGAAAAGAAACCGAAATGAAGTTTCTGTTGATGCGTATACTGCGTTCTTAACTGTGGCCTAAAACTCCTGCAGGCAGAGACCTGCACAGGAACTAGGTTCTTATTTTTGGCAGTGCCATCTTAAATTATGGCACCATAAGGCTCAGGTTCTGGGCGCTTCCTTCAAAAGCAGCCCTGCAGCCAAATAGGTCAGACTTTCTGGGCAGTGGCTCTGCAAGTCTGGAGACTCGGATGGAGTGAATCCACACCGCTTGCTCAGGAGCTGGTCTTACTGCACGTACAGAAAGCATCTCTGCTGCACATGCTCACAGTACCCATGGCCTGCAGCATCTTTAAGACACCTCTGATTTCTGGAGTGAGTTTCCTATATGACTGTGGACAAGTCACGCTTTAGTTTCCTCATCTGTAGGCTGGGGATTATATTGCTGGAATGAATGGAGGCTAAAATCACTGATGTTTGTAATTTGTGTTGATATTCTCCGAGGGGAGGCAGGCACAATAGAAGTGCAAATAAATTGTTGTGACTGTTTAGTGTTTCAGTAAATGAAAAAGCTCTTCAAAGCGGAGTTCAGAGCAAGTACAATAGAGTGGAAAATTACATGTGCAGAGCTAAGAAAGATGACGGAAAGACGCGAGGAAGCAATTTCATTGCAGTCATTCTAGTAATCAATGAGATGTGTACATTTATTTGCCAGTGTGGATTATAATATTAGCAATAAGTCTCTCAAGAAGAACAATATTGGATTTGGGCAGGCGAGGCAAATTTGAAACATCAGAAAAATGCAGGTCCAAGCTTGGTCACGGAAGTCCAAACTGGTTTCCATTTCCCCCTTCATGCACGTTGTTTATAGTCAGAAAGTGGAGATGTACATTTCTTTGGAGAGGGACAGCTGAGCAGGCTCATGGCTTTAAGATGGGCCTGTGCTTTCCTCATGGATCTGCCTACAGACCAGGCATTTGACAGCTCAGAGGAACAGGGGATGGTTGGAGTTTGGTGCTGGCTAAGCACAGGGTGGACACGCTGAGCTGAGACCACCTCTATGAGTGTGGGCAGAGGGCACATGGATTGTGGATCTTGCCATAATTGTCTCATGTCTGCCCATTTCATGGGGTAAGCATGGGCTTTGTATACCCTGGAGGGGTGAGCATAGCTCTGCTGAGTGGGAAAGGGGAGCCAGCTCTTTCTTGGGCTGTGATGTAAGAAGTCATTGCCACTTGGTGGGGAGGGACTGCTCCAGTGACAATGCAGAAGGCATGTCCTGACAGCAAAAGATGAGAACTATTCCTTGTGGGCAAGCTATTTGCATTTGTTGTTGTTATTCCTCTGCTTAAAACGGGGACAGTATTTATAACTTCCTAACAGGGAGGAGCAGGGTGTTTGCAAGCACATTTTGAATATGAAGACTTCCATGTACATGCCAGGGGCTATGACTGTGGAAATGGCCATTTGGCAGTTTATGGGAAATGAATTCTTTTTTAGCCTGGCTCCTAGAGGAACAGTTATCAGCATTGTCACCATAATGTTCTGCAGTGTTGGTCACATCAGTAAAGATGTCAGGGCAGAATGAATGTATATCATTCCTATGGGCATGTTCCCTCAAACTCAGCACTGATGCCTATCATGAAGTGAAGTCCTTGTCATGTTCCTACTTATGCTATGTCATTTCTGTCCCTGAGCAAGTCTCCTAAATCCCCAGACTGTCATTCTCACACTTCTAACAAGCAGCTAATTCCCTCACAGAGAGAGATGGTATTGAACCACACCCCAGTTGTAGACTATCCTCCATTGTGGGAGGTGGATAGGACCGTAAGCGAACATGAACTTAGAGGTTGCAGCTGGGTCTATATAACCAGCAAGCTCTCCTTCCTTGGTTCAAACACTCCTGAACTTTGATCTGCTAAGAGTATTGGTTAGAAGCAATAGCTGAAAGTCTCTCCTATGTAAAATACACCCATATAGAACAATATTTAGAACTGGGGTAGCTTATATAATTTCTAGTGCAGTGGGAGAATGATAGCAGACAGCAGGTCATGATATGCACTAATTTTTAATATCTATGTATCACACAAGTGATAGGACAGAGAGAAGCCCTGGGAGGAGAAAAGAAGTGAAGAGGTAAAGAATGGAAAGGATGAAGTGAAGCCTAAACCCCTGAAAGGCTCATATCTAAAGCTGTATGAAATGGAGAGGAAGTTAGCTGTCCTGAAGAATGAGCGCAGAAATAATCTGAGCTCTGATAATACGATATTACTTCACTTAAAAAATCTGTTTAATTCTTTTAATTTTGTGGGATCTTTTACTTGGAAACCCGGGTCCTTTTGACACTGAAGGAGTGTTAGCCCTCTTTAAAAAGCTGACCCTGCTACAAAAGGGACTGCTAAGAAAAATTGAAAACAGCCCCTTAACAATGGATGCTTCAGTTATACTGCGCAAGTGTTGGAAAAGCATGTCTCAGGACTTCCAGAGGGCTGCTGCATAGAGCTGAAAAGCGATTAGGGCTGGCAAATCACTGTATAGTTTTGCACTGCCAGTCTTGAGACTGCCTCAGTAATGGTGTGACTTACTCAATTCAATATAGCCTTGAAAAGGGACCTCTTGAGCTCAGAAATGCTGTTGTGTAGACCACTCATTTGCCTCGAGGGGATTGTCACAACATTTCCATGGCAATTGCTCTTGTAAGCTGAGAAACGTTCAGGAGGCTGCCATAATATAGACACTGGGTAGTATGGTATGTACTGACTTGTGTGTCTATATGTGTGTGTGAGAGAGAAAGACTGTCTAATGGAAGATCTATCTGACCTACTAATGTAGCTGAACTAGCTGAGGTGTTTCTCTCAGTGCTGTAAAGATCTGTTTTTAGACCAATTTCCGAGCTTCAAGTGGATACACTTGCAGAAATCAGGATTGTTTGGTGAATTATTTGTCAGCAGAAAAAGAGGGATAAATGCATGAGATAATGTATTCATGATGCATAATTTGACTATTTCAGAAGCAATTTCGCTTTTGAAAACATCAGCATAAGCTTAACACAGACAAAATGGAGCTTTTAGTACCCCTCCTGAAGTGCTCTTCCTTTCCTCTGCCACTGGGCATCATATAACCTTTTTTTCTCACCTGAATCCTTTCTTCAAATCCCAATATACAGGTCATGTTAAAATCTTTCTGTTTCTTCCTATATAATATCAATGGTATTGGTCCTTTCCCCTCTTCCCACACCCCCGGTTATTTCCCATCTAGGCCCTTATCACCTCTCATTTCACAAACCATCACTGTGTTCAGACACCTCAGGATGATTTCTGAAAATCTAGTGTAAAAAAGGTGGGAATTTGGGGCCAAATTTTCAGCAAAACCTTAGCCGCGCTCCCAGTTTGCAACTGTGCAGGTCAAATAGCAGCATTACTGGAATGTTGTAGGACTTGGCTTCTGCACACCAGCTGATCTTGACTGGAACCACCAATAGCTTGTGGCTGTAGAGAGGGGAAGCAACATGGACATTGCTACGTCCTGAATATAACAAGGAGGTCCTTGGGGCAGGCTCTTGCAGCAGTACAAATGGAGTCTGGTCTAGTTCATGGCTGTGGCTTAGCTAAAAAGGGAGGGAAAAGAATGAAGTCTTGTCTGGTGGTGCTGTTTATATGGTGCTCTGTACGTACAATATATTTGTCACCTTATTAATGCTATTGCCATGTGCAAGGGCTATTGTCCCTTGGCTATGGTTTGTGGCACATCACCTGTTTTTCCTTTTGATCCGGCGACCTGTTGTATGTTTGGCAAGGAACAAATAGCTGGGGTGTTTGGCTATCTTTGAGAAACTTCTCTGCTGTCATTTTCTTATGTCTATGCTGGGTGCTTCTTTCCACTTCACTATGCACAACTGTTGCTTACCATGGCCCACCTGGCCAATTTCAAGATGTCTTACCTGTGAAAGTGGGTGAAAAAACTCCAGTTTGATCAGTGCTTTTACCTTTCTGGTGATGGGTGGTGCTGAGAAGAGAAGACTGAGGGGAGAAGTAAATAGGCAAAGGGCTGTGTCGGCTGGGAAAAGAATGAACTGTTTTACATGTCTGCAGGACATAGGACAAGGAGTGACAGGCTTAAGTTACAGCAAGAGAGCAGTCTGGCCAAGATTTGGAAAAGTTTTCTAGCTGGAAGAACAGTCAAGCGTGGAAAAGATTGACTGGAGATGTTAAAGTGTCTTGCAGGTTTTTAAGGCTGGACAAATATCTGTGAAGAATAACACAAAGTTGGTTGATCATGCTGTGGTGCTGGGACTAGTCTGCACAACCTCTCGTGATGCCAGAGGTCCTGTTCAGGTCCTGTTTGTGAGCCCGTCTCCTGTCTGGCAGCTCAGCAATAAGTTTTTGCTATTCTGACTTACAGCCATGACTTTAAAATCTGGGGTTAGACTTGATACTGATTTCCAGCTTCACTCCTGAATTTTGCTTGTGGCCACTTAGCCTCTTGTTATGCATGTTCATGAGGCACCTTGCTTTGGTTTTTTTCATCAGTTTTATACCTCTCAGGAGTATAAACAGTAGCAGCCTGACTAGTTAGGATGTTTTTTACAGTGACCTACCTTGGTTTTCTATATTTCTAACCTTGAATCTTTAATCTGTTCCAATTAGCTTTACATACGGTTTCCCAAGGCTTTGGAGAATATTTGAGAATTGACCCAAGCAATCAGATGTGTCACGCAGAGCTCAGATTGTTAACAGCACCTTGACAGCTGAAAACTATTTCATCTCTCCTCGAAGACTGCAAAGAAAATTCTTCATAAAAGGAGTCCTGAAGTATTTGTAAAACTCCTTAGGAAAGCAGTGTGTTCCTGTTATTTAACCAGGCGCTGGCAGATGACCTGTTCTCTCGGATCAGAAAGCAGGATAGAATTTCTGCTTCCTCTGTTGACATTTGCAGAAGCTCATCAAAGGTAGTTCATTTTCGCATCTGTTTTCTCTGCTGTGATTTGAAGAAAACCTTCTCATATCTAATCTTTCAGTGGAACCAGTTTGGATTCACATTGTGTTTCAGGGCATATTGACTCTTTGCTGTGACATCCAAAACACCTTCTGAGTCAACAGCTGATTTATTTTCTTTTAGTGGCTCAGACAGAGTCCTCTTATTTGAACCCTGAACCTCACTGTATCATACAGAGTATTTTCAGTTAAAATGTCTTTTGATCTTTCTGATTGAAAGATGCAGTCTGACAACCCTGATGCTTCTCAACAGTTTTCCTGAGATTTGTTATCTTGTCCTTTTTATATTCTTTGTGGGGACTACAGTCACTGAAAGAACAATTTCATATGCTTTCTATATTCCTCTACAGCTTTGAAAAGTGTGCACAACTTTTGCATGTGTGTATGTATGAATGCATATGTATATTTATTTCTGACTGGAATCGAGACAGTATAAGAAATGAAAATCTTATACAACAAGCCCTCAGTTACCAGTAATGAACACAAAATACAAAATCAGATTAAACCCCCGTATGCTAGAAGATAGCATTAGGAACAATTTGACATTTATTGAACAACAGATGGTCATTAGAAGCATAAAACCTTGATTGTCTTGCTAAAAGCCAAACCTCATAGTTCTGTCTAAGGAGTGTCTAATATTTCAAATAAAACACTCAAGGAATCAATGAAATCATAGGAAGATCAATCTCAAAGGGGTTCTTATATATGTTCTTATCAGAAGTGCAGTTAAAATCTCCCCTTTAAAAGTATCACATTTTTAGCTTGACAGTTTTCTGGAAATGAATCTTCTCCTCCAGGAGAAGGTGACAGGTAATAAACACTTAACAGAGAAAGCATGCACATTAAACTAATTTTATTAAATGAGGGGGGAACTGAATGCTTTCTTTCCCTTCTACCCCATTCTTTCAATGTAGCCCAGCTTTCAGTGAGTTGTATAAGGACGCAACGTACCATCCTGTCCTTCAGAGTGTGAACCCCATGGCAGTGAGGGGGTGCCCTTGTTGATCACACTGGAGAGAATGCGGGGGCAAAGAGTGACTCCAAAATTAATTGGTAGTCTTGTCCTCTTCCTTTTGCACCACACAATTAGATACTGCTCTCCATAGGGTGCCTGTGAGACACTTAATAAAGGTGTTCCCTCTAATCAGGAGCCTTAAGTCACAGATCCCTAAAAGTCTGTATCCTGCCTGTAAAGGAATTTATGAAAGATGAGTAAGAGAAACAGTCTTTTGTCAGCAGATTTATATTCACTTTCTTGTGGAAAAAGGGTGGGTGCACATCATACTGGGTAGTGGTCTTGGGCAGGTGGTGCCATTTTTGCCTCCAACCAGTGCATCTTGTCTGGCTGACTGCACTCAGAGATCATCTGCTCTGAATGCACGTTCTGGTGGAGTCTGTTTGCGATATGCTGAGTTTATATTTATAGGATCAGTTATGAACAGTTTTGCCTCATCTCTTTCCCTTTATGCTAAACATTTTATCACATATTTTTGTGTAATCACAGTGATGCCCTTAAGAGTGACATACTGATAATTAGCAAGAATTGATAGACATATTCAGCTTAATTGTCTCATTGTTCTGACTACCCATCCTTCTCTCCATGTGCAGTTGTCATGTCATGCATTGAAGGGTGAATTTTGTTTTATTCTCTATATCTAAAGCCATTCTGCACACCTCAGCCGCTGCTTCCTTGGCCTTGCTTCTGTCTTCTCTATGTTTCATTGACTGTGAGTAATGAATTTTCAGTCTTCGTTCACACATATTTGCTCTGCCAAGCCTGTTTCACAGATTGCATTTGCTGTGTCTAGGAACAATAGCCAACAGCATGGTCCTAGAGACTTGATGATACAAGATATTTCCTGTCAGAAATATCATCTAAAGCTCTTTGGAAGTAAATGACTGTAAAACTACAGAGGCAGGCAGTAGAGTCTTAAAAGAGAACAGAGGTTCCCATGTCTGGAGAGAGAAGAGAACTCTAATGAAAAATCTGTACAAGGCATTATAAAGTTAAAGTGCAGGTAGCCTGACCTTGATCTAAATGGTGTGAAAGACGTCAGATAACAATTACTTCTAGTTAAGGAAATTGCAGTTAGTGCCTGCTTATTAGCGATACAGAAGGCAAGAGACAAACTGAAATTGGAGGGGGGATACCAAGGACTATGATGAGAGAAATGTGTGCTGGAAGGGATAAGCAGAAGTGTTGCTGGAAGAAACATCTGAAGAGTCTGGACACTGAATGCAAGGGCTCTGGGTCTGCTTCAGAAGGTACAGGGTGGTTAGTGAAAGCCATCAAAGGAAGACAGGGAGAATACATGGAGAAAGATGGAGAAAATTATGTTCTTGCAATGCTCCATGGGAACTTGAGGACTGCCTGTCTTTGGAGGTGTTCAAATCTCGAGTAGATAAAGCCCTGAGCAACCTGAGCTAAGCTAACATGGCTTTTAGCAGGGTGTCAGACAAGATGATTCCAGAGGTGTCTTCCAAACCTCAGCTGCTCTGTCGTTTTGTGCCTCTTTTCCAAACTTCAATCATAGAAACATGGTGTTTTTCTTTAGTTTGCACATTAATAAATGGCATAATGTCTTTTCACTGCTATTAAGTCCACAAAGACCTTCTGCTACTGTCCTATAAAATTTCATACTGAAGACATGGACTAAGGAAATCCTCTTCTTTAGACATTATTGCATTGGTAGAAAGGAGTAAAATAAAGTAGAGAGCAAGAAAAAAAAAGGAAAACATTTTATTTTGCTGATGCTTGCAATAGGTAATGACAATATCAGCAGTAAGAACCTATTAAGCTACTTCAAATTAGTATCTGATCTGCTTTAAAAAGACAGTCATTATCAGTTAATGAATTAAGGGTGTTTGTTGAGGTTTAAGACATATGAAACAAAAATACCTCATTTGCAAGTAATTAATACAGAATTACTTAAGCAATACAGTTTCACAAATGAAATACTTATATTTGAATTCCTTTTAATCCACTCGAAAGAGATACTTAGATCTTTAATCATCAGATAAATTAGATATGTTTTGTTAATTACCTATCAATCAATATTCCAGTTCAGCATCTACAATGCTCAAGAGAAGGACACGCAGTTGGGACAGGAGTTTTTTTTCATTAAACATTCTTCCTTATTTATTTTCTTTGTGCAGCTGGCATTGAGGGTATTAAACAATTCAATTGTTCAATAATTCAAGGGAGAATTACTGTGTTTATTTATTTATTTTTTGCTGCGTAGTAAGTAAAGGTCCCAGGAGACTTGGTTTTTCCTATTTTTCCTATGCAGTCAAAACACATGCTTGAGTTAAATAGTTTGCCTTTTTTTTTTTTTTTTGTAAGATTCAAGAGTAAGTGCAGTTTTATTTAAAAAATCACAAAGACACCATTGCATTTAATCTCTGATTTCAAGCCTGAATTGACTGGACTGTGGTGGCAGTTGTGTGGATCTATTGATTTTGTAGAGCCAGCTCCCTGTCCAAGGAAGGCACACTCTTGCATTTGAGTGGTCCACTAGGTCCTCAGGTTGTGTAAGGCAGAAGCACTCGGCACCTGCAAAGGTCAGACTTTATCATTCATTACTCTTATTTTAAGATTTTCTATAGTCATATTTTGGAGGAGGACTGGGAAGAAGAGATGCTGCAAGAAGAAGCTTACACCATCAGGAGAAATTGCCTGGGCTGCAGTTTAAGGTCCAGCACTCATTCTCATCTTGCTGTGGTTCCCTTTTCAGGAGCAAAAATGGATTTTCAGATAAAAAGTGGGCCAGACTGTTTCTTTAAAAATTGTTCCAAATGATTCACACCTAAGTTGAAAATATCTACCAGTCTAAAGCCAGGGATGAGAATTGTTTTAATGTCTGATTTGAAAAACATTGAAAAACTAGTGTTAATAATGAAATGCTGACACAACTTTGTCTATAGCCCTTCTAGCAGAGCAGTTATAATATGAAAAAGTAAGGTTCAATAAAATGCAAGGCAGAAATAGCAAATTATATTAGATGTGACATATTAGCCATAAGGCCTTTTCTAAACTTCAGTGAAAAAATTAGGACAAGGGTATGGTAGTATATTTCTCCCCAGAGCGCGAGAAAGGCCGGGCCCCCAGAGCATTCCCTCTGAACTTGTATTCTATTTCTAGCATGTGTTTTATTAACTTTTATTTTTGTTTTGTAGGCTAGACACACAGTACCAACCTTAATGTCAAATTAGATAATGAAAAGCAATAGTCATCTTAAGAAAAATAATTCAAATAACTGTCATGTTGCATTATAGTTTTTGCTGCTAGCAAAAGCCTTAATTAAGTCTGCAGAATGGTTTCTTTTCTCATCTTCTGATTTCAGATGCTCTGAACTTCCTAAGCAATTTTTCTGTTAGAGCTGCATCTTTGCGTTCTTATAGAAATCATCCTATGTATAGAATAGAGCAATATCTGAAAAAAAAAAAAAGTCAGAGGGGAGAGTTTCACACAGAGTTGTGCCATTTGTCAAGTTGTAGGAAAAAAAGTGAATTTTGAGTATTGCCAGATTTCATCTGGGATGATGAACACAAGCCTAATGACTGCTGCTGAGGTGTAGTGATTAACTAATGAGAACAGCAGCAAATGACATATTGGTATGATAACCTGGAAATACGCTATGGAACAGATCCTGTCCTCTTCATGCTGCAGTGAGACTACCCAAGCCAGGAGTAATCTTTGGCTGGTGCAGAACCAAGCTTACCCCAAAATAAATTTTCCTAAAGGAAAGAGCATTTGTGGATCATTGCTGCTTTGAGCGATCTCTGAAGCAGTAATTTCCAACAGGGAATCTATGCCAAGGGCTGAAATGATAAGTACAGGGACCAGAAAGTGCAAGGAAAATTTAGCTGTCCTAGGGTGCTGAATCAAGCAGAGCACAGCCAGATTTGAAGGAATGGGCCTAATGAATGCATGCATAATAAATTGCAATTAATACCACTGAAGGAGCCATTGTTGTGATGGGCATTATCTACTATGAGTGCATTATCGGAATTAGTAAATTGGATGTGTTTCTACTGCTTATGAACCTCCAACAAATCTTCTTTACATTAAGAGCAGACTCTGCCCCATTTGCTGTGCTTTGATTTGCACCATGAAGTGGTCTCAGCATTCATGAACTAGAGTCTTTTGGGTTGAAACTAAACTGGAAGCGATGGCTGAGGAGATCACCTACTGCACTCGAGCTGCAGATAGGCATTCAGTCCATAGGATCAGACTAGAACTATTATGAAGTGAAGTACTCAGAAATGTTTTTATTGAGACGCCAGAACCTCTGCACCAAGTCCTGAGGTCTGTAGATACACTTCTAGTGGTCCAAACTGCTTGCAGTTTGGAGAGGTCCTCTGGCTCCAAACACAAACTCTGGCCATGAAGGATCTACATTCTCCTCTGTCTGGCATTTACATAAAGTGGGTGCAAAACATTTCCAGATCAGAATAGTCCACTGTCACATGTTCCTATTTACACAACTTCCTTTAGAAATGAAAGTGATTACATGAGGTAGCAAGCCATGGTGAGCTAAGTGCCTATTTTTCACTAAGTCTCCAGATTGATTTTCCCCTGACTTTGTTAACTCCCAAAATCAGTCGGGTTCATTGCTCATTGCAAGTATTGTTGTCTGTTAGGGCTTGACTGTGAAGCCAGGTATTGCACATATCTCCAGGCTATTTCAAGAGTACGATGTTCTAAGATGGCCTTTAACATTTGCCTAAATTCCCCTTCTGCAAAATTGAAAAATTAAAACTATGTTTACCATGTACTTTGCCCTCTCCACCTCGGTGGTAAGCACTCTGTAACATAAGAACATGGAATTATTTGGTCAGTCCATCCTTTTGGGACCATGTGCATCAGGGAAATAGCCTCCCCCTGGGAATACATCTAGAGTTTGACAGGATGCCTGAACATAGAGAGGAAAAACAACTTGAAAGGAAGTGCAGAAACTTTCCACAGAAAATGAAAAGGTGGTCAAATGGAGAAGGAAAGAAGTAAAACAAGCTAAAAAAATGTTTTTAAGAATTCTTCATGATATCTTTTGAACTTGGATTTGCTTACATTTTGACCAAAGTCACAACAGAGTTGGCAGGAGGAAGAGAGGACATGCCAAACTGTGACAGAAGTATACGGCCCCTAAGTGTCCTCATTCTTGCTGCATCCAATAAATGGTTTGTTCGTAAAGACCTGTGGCTAGCGTTGTCTAGTTCTTCTTCAGATTTATGACCTGTTTGCACGGCAAGAATAAGCCAGATTTAAACTCTTTTGAGACACACAGGCGTGTCTGCAAATTCCTCCCTTCCTCCCTTCTTTCCTTCCTCCCCTGCTGAATCAAAACCAAAATGATTCCCTTTACACAGATATGTTACAGCTTTCTCTGCCAACCTAAACAGCAATAGAAGACTCGGTCACTTATCACTACATACATGTAATAAGTGACTAGGCCACTTCCATATTTTACAGTGCTGTTTAAAAACATTTGTTTCTGAAGTATAGGCACTGTTTCTAACCTGGAAATGAGAGAGTAAGGTAAAGCATATGAGGAAAATGTATATAGTGAGTTGAAGGAAAAACTTTGTTAAGCGGGGTTTGGGTTTTTTTTTTTTTTTTTTGTTTTATTTTTAGTTTAGTTTGTTTATAGGTCCTGCAAAATCCATAGATTAAAATATGTCAGAAAATCCCCAGGAACCAGGCTGCAAGTGAACAAGATTTTAATCTTTCTTCATCACTGTCAACTGAAATTCTTTCCTCCTGATAAATATAAGTAGATGCTGTTTCTGCTTCTTTATTGATGCTGGTGATCTCAATCCAATAGTGCAGAAGAAAGTGGAAGATTAAGATGTATAGTAAAGCAGGATTGCAAGATTATTGCAATAAAATGGAAAAACTGTCAGTCACGTATTGCCTTAAGACAGAATTTTACAATGCTTTTGTGGTTAAGAAAGGATAAAACTCTTCTAAGAATATCTTTCTTACTGATAGACTTTCCCCAGAGAAGACCTTGTAGTCATTTAAGTCCTTAGTGACCTGGCTATAAATCTGATAATATCAAAAGCACAAAAATAAACTGACTTGCTTAAGGATCTTCAACTGTTAAAATTATACTTGTTATGCGTTGCATAAAAGAGGAAATTGGCATCTAGCTAAAAACCAGAGTCTGTGATGTTTTCTGTGCTAAACCCAGCATTTCAATAACATTCAACTAACTAGGTGGTAAGAGTTACTGAAGAACAGGATCTGGGCGTTAGCCAAGGAAGCCAGCTGGGGGTGAGATGTACAGCAACTTAAGCCAGCATCCCAAGGAGAAGCCACTAAAATGTGACCAAGGTCATTTGGACTAATCATAATGGCTTCTGAGATTTTAGCAAGGCCTAAAAAGTGTCTGGAGCCTGCTCCTTGGAAATTGGATGTGATCACTGTAGCAGAGGACTTTGTGCAGGGGAAACCCGTGTTATCTGGTGAAGGCGTGAAGTTGCCTTTACAGAGGCGCAGGGTCTGGAAATGTGCTGCGTGCACAGGCAAATCTTGTCACCATGGGAGAATTTAAGCACAGCCCTTTCCCAGCACAAGGTGCTAACACTGAAGCCTTACAATAACATCAGGCATGTCCATGGTTTTTTCACATACCCTCTGCTTGGATGATTTGTACTGTGAAAAGGACTGGGCAGAATATCACTCCCATTCTATCATCCTTTGAAACAGGATTGAAAATATTTAAGCCTGCAGGGAGAATGGTGAATGACCCTTTTGAATAAGTTTTCACCTAAATCATTGGTCACATGGGTAACAACGTTGCATGGCATATGTCTTAACATTTCTTAACTACAGAGCAAAAAGTGACCAAAGAAAAAGTTGGTCTAAGGGCCCAGTATGTCAAAGCGTTTCCAAAATGCTTGCGCTCTCTATTTACACCACTATTTGCATGTGAAAGGCCTGTATTTGCAGATGTCAGGATTTCGCTAAGGGTCAGACTGAGCTGAAGCCCTGAGAGTCAAACATTTCAGAAGGCCTGAGAAGGCTTGTTTTCACAGCTTTGGTTTATGTCATTGTTGGAGATAAGAAAGTGAGATGGCTCAGTAAAGAAATAAATCTCTCCAGGGTTGGTGTGTACTTTGGTTTTGGCCACTTCTGTCAGATGGCATTGTCTGGTTGTCTTACTTGGCTGGTAAAGCTTCGTACTTATACATTTTGCTCTCACATGAAATGGACCTCACTCTGCTCAATATACTTCGATTTGCTAAAGAGCTGTCCTACAGCTATGCTCTGGGCTACTTTTCAGCCATGTCCAAGAACAGGATGGCAGCAGAAAAATCGTGCCAGCAAAGCAAGGGAAAACATGAGAAGGACATTCTTGGTGTCACAGTGGCTACTGCATTTCTGAACTTGACTTATACTGGCTCACCAAGTCAGGACAAATTGCTCCTATAGGCTTGGTCCTTCCTGAGAAACTGGGGATGCCACAAGTGGTGGACCTCCATGTCCCCACAAGCAGGTAGCCATGATCCTACTGTCTGCATGGCCACCCCTACTCTCAACCCTCCACTGCGCCAGCTGCTTTGATGCTGGCTGCGGCAGGGATGGATCGTCAAGAACTACAGTGGAACTGTGTTTCCTTATCCAGTAGTGAAACTGCAAGAATTTGTCCTCATTCCTGGGACAGTAAAATTTGATTTTGTCTATGCTGCTGTGAATCCTTGATCTTTCCCTGAGGACTGTTCTTACAGAGCTCAGAATGAGACTATTATTACATTAGCATTCAGAGCGGGCTTGCCAACATAATTATTTCCTATTAGAAGTGCCTGCATCATTGGAATTTCAGAGTATTGTATTCGCATTACACAAAACTATAGGTCAGGATCTTAGCTGATGCAACCCTCATAACTTTGCTGAAAATAATGGCACTCCAAACATTTGTAGTAGGTATGGACCTGGCTATATGTATGTACATATCTGTATATGTAGATCCAACACAGAAATGTTACAGAATACATGAGGTTTGTAGGAAGAATCCTGCCTTATATTCAGTTTGATGCTTCTATGATAGAGATTACACATGGAGAACAAGTTTGATTTTTCAGATGAAGAACGGAAATTAATAAGTTTTGCCTTTTAGTAGAATTAAACCTTGAATTATGTACCATAAGTCTTCAAACAAAACACTGCAATTACCTACCTATTCACTTTTCTGTTGAGAGACTTTGTGTCAGGGAGTACATATGCAGAATGGGAAGGAAAATAATGATCAGATTTAAATGAAACTAAAAAGCATTTTCTCAGCTGGAGGTTAGAAAAAAGTGATTCCATAAATACAGAATTTTGTGAGAAGTCCTTGATGATGTCTGGAATAACACAACATACAGCATAACATAATAATCAAAAGAGAAAATGAAAAAAACCAACCCCTGCTTTAAACTTAGTTGATTCAATGCATGTACCTTTTTCATTTTAGTATTGTTTCTGTTCTACACAAAGTGTATTTTAAAGACGACTTAAATGTTTAACTGCATCGAGATCATGCATTATACGCTTTGTCCTTTACAAAAGAGTGCATACCTGCCAGGAGCACATAATTTAATAAAGAAAATATCATTATAACTAGATTTTGTTGACACTATAATCAGGAAACACAGGCGAGGGGTCATCCAGCCAGATTGTTTCTACCGGGTATTTTAGAACTGTGGGCTGCTGTTATTTTCAGCTACACCATAATTTTATTTTATTGTGGAAAATAAATCAAAGTTTTAAAGGGAGGCTATATATTTTTTTTTTTTTTATCTAAAAGCTGCAGTTCTTGGCACTAGAATTGCTTGCTGCCAAAACTATCTGTAAGTATATTTAGTCCAAGAGAAAACGATCAGGTTGATAGCTCAGAGGTTGAAAAAACACCCTTTATGACAATTACGCTCTGTTTAGCATCAGCAGAGGTTCTTCTATGCCATCCTCTCCTCGCTCCTTCATTCTCCTTTATATTATTTTCTTGTTATTGTGTCCTTTAGGGAATGGGCTTTACGGGCTGTTCAGTCTCTGAATGGGTTCAATCCTTCGCTTCCGCGGAGGCTGCTGAGAAGGGTGTCACTTGTGAAGGCAGTTTTGTGAGGAGACAACTCACTAATAAGACCCACACTCAGACAACCAGCCTGCTTGGTGCAGGTCTCCGAGCAGCTATCAGAAGCTAATTGTAATGCTTATTAAAGACAGCTTAGCAGGGATGTGAAAATGGCAGGCAGAGCTTTGCTATTATCTACCCCAGCTCTCAGCCCTCTTACTCACCAGCTCTGCTCTCTGGAACTATTCAGGGAGAGAGATGTTGCTTTTCTAAAAGGTGGAAGAAAAAAAAAAAAAAAGATCCCAAACCGATATAACTTGGCAGTTCTGAAAAACCATCCCAGCCTGGGAAGGCTGACGGAGGCTCTTTAGATTTCATTTGCATCATGTGCCAGATTTTTGATGGGAAGCTGTTTGAAGGACCACTAAGCAGATTGTGCCTTCTTCACAGTCAGCAGGTGAGCGTGACATAGGTGTTTCTGACGAAAACTGAGATGCACAGATGCTCCTAAGATCCTTTATTAGTGGCGATAATAAAGAAAAGAAAGGCCCAGAAAAGTGCAGCTTGTCTTAAATATCCCAGTTTAAGCTTTTCAGTGTCATCTCTTATCATTTGCAACGTCTCCTTCCCACCTCCTCCCACCTCCTTCAGTTTTTCCCGTGAAAACTAAGCAAGTATGGTATGGAAATCAGGGACACAATGAATGTCAAACTCAACATGCCATATCCTTAAACTCCCTGTCAGAGTAAAAATACAGTTTGAGGCTTTGCATCCTGTTATTCCTCATGCAAACTGCCACTGCAGACAAGCACTTTGCCTGTGGTAAATGCTCGTGTTCTGAGCAGATGTTTCTCTCAATTAGCATTTTTTCAACTATTTAGCAAGTACATTCTATTAAAATATTTTAATTTATGCAGAAATTATGTTATTAAATTTACAAATTCTTTTTATAAGACACATCCTGTAGTTTCAAGCTAATAATTTTCTGTCAGTAACAGTTATCATGGGCCAGAGAGTATTCCTCTAAAAAGAAATCTTTGCATTATTTTTTCAAACAGTGAGGCATTTGCTTCTTTCATGTATTCCTCATAGCAAGATGATTGCATTTTTTATATCCTCTACATAAAGACACTTTAAGACACTTGACAGGTTTTTGAACACATAGGGATACAGATTTTAGTTTTGAAAGTTCTGCACATATGTAATAACTCTTTTGTTCTCAGTTCTCTATTAACTTTCCTCCTCCCAAACCCTCAGATAGACAAGACAGCCTTTCTCCTTATCTTTCCATCTGTTCAGACCATTTTCACACACCCTGCCAATGCAATTCTGTCCTAGTGTTACTTTTCTTCCGACTATTGACTTAAATGGCTTAGCTTAAGAAGTCCGTATATAGGTCAGCATTATTTCTGAAAACATTTTCACCTATCAATTAAAATTAGCTATAGCAAAGCCTAACACAGTTTTCTCCTGGGAGGCTGAATGGCTCATGCGGTTGATAAATGAAACACAGAGATTTTTTGCATCTAGGTTGTCGGCAGGCATCCAGCTCAGGTTACCAGTGACCGACAGTTGCTACCATCTACTGGCTGTTTGCAATCTTCTGTGAAACAACGGGGCACCTGGATGCCTTCACATCATGGAAAGGTGGGTTCTGTCTTGTTGGCAATCTATCTGACCAAAAGCTTGTTGGGGTTGACAAGAGGGGCAGTACTCACAAGTCCTTTTAGCAGGTCTTTGGCTCCAATATCATGTAAGGTTTTTTTTTCTCCTGCTATATAATGTAATGCTAGTTGTTTACTTTCGACAACAACTGCTATGTTTAGGAGTGTGCCAGCTAATTGCTGCTGAACCGTGATTTTATGCAGAGCAGTCCTTCTCTACCTTGGATATTAGCATTCAGTGTCCCTCTAGTTAACCTGTGTTTATCTGCATATTTGCAACAGCCTTTCTCAGTGCTGGCAAACCCACAATGCTTAAAGACATAGTAGATAAAAAAATAGAATCTTTTACCAAAGTTAGACCTGAAAGACACTAAGTTAGCTGTGAATATCCTACAGTGTCTAGGCAGTAAGGCAGATGATCTCCTCTTTTCAAAAATGATAAATATATAAACTTTATAATGACCATAAAGAGGTTTACTGTTATGACACTGTTTGTGTTTCAGGTTTTTCTGAAGATTCAACACAATTTAATTGATTTTTTTTTTCAGTTCCTTTGCAGTAACATTCATAGCTTAGCTATATTAAAAGAAAAAAAAAGTTCTAATCTGGATTTATGCGTGTTTATTCATCATGTTTATGATTTTGGGGATAAACATGGGTGATTAATAATAATACCACAAATGGCTTATCCTATCCCCAGCTCTTCCTCCTTTCTAGCTTTCCTCACTCTCCTAGATCTCTTAATAGCAGAGGAATTGAAGAGAACAACACAATTTGGCTTTTCCTTTCACATCTCCTAGGCATAGCCTTCCTGGTCCCCAAAGTGGAATGGCTTTGACTAGTTGCCCAGTCCTTGTCAGCTACTGTTGGAAGAGAGGTTTCTAAAGTAGACTAGCAAGTGACAGTACGCTGGCAGTGTATTTGCAGAACGTAATAGATTATAGATCTACCCATCACCTAAAGGGAAGGCACAGAGACAGCAATGACAGAATGACAGTAGGGTTTGCAGAAGCCAAAATTCCACATAGCAGTGAAACATTTAACATTCCCAAAAGTAGTGAACTCCAGCAAGATGGAAAGTAACCTGAGACTTCTTGTAAATTTAGGTCACAAACAAGAACAACATGAAACTTCTAAATAACTGGAGTACTTTGGTTGATTTGATGTTATGAATGACGATATCCCCCTGTGTCTACCTGGCCGTTGGCAGTTATGTTAATAATGTAGGAACTCTAGCGCAGCTCTCGTGCTGTCCTACCCAAAACACTGACAATATTCACTGCCAGAGTGGAGCTAGTAATCTCTTGTTGACAAAAAGTATTAGGTAGAATTCTCTGGCTTCTCCTCTGCAAGAGGTCAGACTAACAATCTGACATATTTTTATTTTACCTGAATCTCCATGAAATCTATGGAAACTAAGCAGACCTAATATCCTCCCTGATTAGTTTGTTCCATCTCTCCAAGCTTAAATGAGCACATACAAGTCACAGTGGGAACTGTTGTAGAGTTGAGGTATTTGCTACCCATGGGGTGACTTCCAATTTATGCAGTTTAATAGTAAAATAAGAATAGGAAGGGAAACTATGTCCTCCTGATATGTGGGTCATAAACTGATTTTTTTTTTAACCAGTTCAAGATGAAAAATCATAGTGGAGCAGTCATTTTTACTGACCTTTGGGGTGATTTGCTCTATTAGTTACTCTTAACTATGTGATCAGCTGAGGTAAGTGGTGTGGTCACCACATAAAGTGGTCAGCAGTGTGTAATCACTAGCATGATCTTCATTGCTAGTTCTGTATAGAGCTATTTAAGTGACTGGGACTTCAGTGGCTGTGCCTATTCCCTTCTGACAGAGCTGACCTTGGAAGCGTATCATCCTATTTTCCCCTTTACAAGGACACCTTACAGCCTAGCTGTCCAAGCATCCTGAGCAGTGCAGTAACCCAGAGTTTCTCATTCCATTCCAGACTAAGGCTGTTAAATGGTGAATGGATTTGATCCTGTGTCTGCTCTGACTGCATCTGTCTGATCAGTAAGATAGGATTCAGCTCCAAGTAAAGATGCCTAAATGAAGGTGTCTGCTATAATCTTATTAAAAATCTATTGCAGGTTTTCAGCATTATTTGAGTCACTTTCTAGGCACTGCTGAATGTACTGACCGGCTACTGTATGCAGATGCCCACACATGGGCTCAGTGATGTTTTAGATTCCCTGAAATAACTTCCCTGGTTTTCACTTGCCACTGTGGAAAGTTATTGCTCTGCTGCAGGTCCTCTGTCATATCTGTCACCTTCATGAGTGTCTTCCACCCTATAGGACATCTTAAACGTAATTCCATGTGTATATGTGTATGTGCAACTGAATTGAGTCAAGATCTTCACTGACTACAATGGCAGCTTATACGTACAGGTCACATGTAAACATCTGAGGTACCTAAATATTAGAGTTTTCCAACATTAGAGATACCTTAGGATGCTCCATCAGACTGTCCTGGATTCTGTAGGCTGCCTGAAATGGCGTTGTGTTTTCATTTAGTCAACTGAATCCTGCTCCTAAATTTAGATGTCTTAGTCTCAGATTGAATTTTACCCCAAGGGAGTGATCCAAGTGCCTTAAACACAGGTTTTCTTCCATACTAGATACCCAAGGGTACCCCTGACACCTGCAGAGGTATAACACAGGATTTATGGACCTGAGCGGTGCCAGATGGAGAGATGCCCTCAATGTCTCATGGAGAATAAGGACAGTGCTACACTGCTGGGTACCATGATAGTTCCAAGCAGTCAAGGTTAGATGTGTGTCCTGCTCATGTCCCAGGCAGAGCCAGGGTGGCTGGAGCCCCGTGAAAATCTGCCAATGCAGACTGCGTAGGTGCGCGTGTGTGTATGTACAGGTGTTTTATCTGGGTCACCTGCTTCACTTCAAAGGGAATATTCTGCTGCTTAGACTCTGGGAGGTCAGATGTGTTTTGTTCCCTTCGGAGACTAAGCTGGACTACCAGGTTAGTGAACCATCAGGGATGCCAGCACTGCTAATGGCAGTGTTGCTTTGGTTTTTATTTCTCTTAATTTCATTTTTCCTGAGCCTGGCTAACTGGGATAAGGAAATTAGGTAAGATAGAAACGGTTATGGAAGTATCAGGAAAGCTGGATAATGACAGTGCTTGAATCATCCATTGGAGGCATTTTCTTCCTCTTTACTATATGGTCATCAGTTAAAAGCTGTACTTGACCTGTCACTCTGTGTCCATTTCCAGACAAAATTCATAGCTCACTGTGTTTTTGAAATCTATTTGGACAAAGGACTGAAACATTTTTTTTCTTTGATGAGGGGCTTGTCACACTTACTCACGTCTTTGTTGTTCCAACCAAGATTTCTGCAGCATGTTCTGCTTTAAAGGGATTTATAAATATCTGTTAGAAAGGGAAGTCAGCAGCTCATCTGCTTTTTGGGGTGGTCACTAAATACCATTCCAACATTGCTCTCCCTGAATTTCATTCTCCCTTCCAATTTGCTTCCAGGTGAAACTCAGAGAGTTAGTATGACCTTGCAAGCCCCATGGATACAACAGCTTGAGCAAGAAGTCTTTTTGTTGTAAAAAATACTGATGGAACAGAAAGTTGTAACCAAGGACATATTTATTTGAGAAATGGAAGGCTTTGATTTTGTTTTCCTGGTGAAAATTGTGGTTTTGGCGGTGTGAGTGTGTGTGTAAGACAGGGTTATTTTCCCATAGAAATAGTTTTTGTGACAATGGGGCATGCTGGCTACATACAAATGCTAGGTCAGCTTGATAATGGGAATTTGCTATGCATGTAAGTGTTCAGCTACAAAATATATTTTGGGGTTATGGTTTTGTTCTCTGATGTGCTTTGCTTCCACTATTAGAATTAAATCCATAGTTGGTGGTAGGAAAAATTCTTGCACCTAGTGTATGAGTACAGAGCAATATCAAACTTGAATGTTTGCCAGTAAAGGCAGAGCCTCACTGGACAAAGCAATTTTTCAATTCTGCACTTCAAGGAGAGGTAACCAAGTGATGGATTACTTGATATAAAGTGGTTTTCAACTGGCAAAATTGAGGGGGAAATTGTCCAACAAAGCTGAAGGCAGAAGGACTGACAGACAAAAAGAAAGCTTGTGAAAGGGTAGAAGAAGTTGGGAGACATGCTTCATAGCAAAAGTGCCAAGGCAGAAGTTTGGCTGCGGGAGGGGAGGTGTGATTCTGAGAAACTCTACCTCTGAAAAAGAAAAGTGCAATTCTAAGCAGATGTGAAGCTGAACAGTCAAAGATCAGGACTGTCGAGGCAAAAAAATACTTACAGATAGGTTTTATTTTGTATATAACTATCTGACATGCCCTTTTCCTTAAGAAAATCATGTTGATGGGAAATTTTCAACAAGCTCTGCCTGGTTAATTTAAGAGAGAGGAACATTGGCACCTTCTGTGCCTGTTATTATGCCCAGTCTTTTACCACTTTAGGCGATGATGCCAGAGATGTCTGCTCAGAAATATGTGAATTGCTTTCCTCCATACATCTTGACTATGAATGATGCATTTGGAATGATTTTTACTGGAACATCTCTGGCAGAAATTGCTCTCCTGAAGACAGAGATATTGTCTGCCCAGTCCATGGTACTATGCAAAAGATCCTTGTATACAGTATTCGTTCTTTAAAGTACTGCTCTTGCAGTTGTCACTCTCCATAAACTACTTTGTATGCTCCTCCATGGCAGCAATATTATGTTCAAGTAGTATGGTGCTGAGTGTCAAGTTAAAACACACAAATAAGCAAATTAATTATCCTTGGTTATTATAAAATTCTGCTTTTAGTTCTCCACCAGGGGAGAAAAAAAAAGATTCACAGAGTTTTTTACAGAGTAAAAATGCCCATATATTTTATGAGAAAACATTTTCCACTTTGAAAACATTTTAAAAAAATAAACACTGGCATTAAACCTGGCTTAAGGTTTATAACATATGACAGTCTTTAAAAGACGAATATATCTGGAGGTTTTCATGACTTCATAAAAATACCTAAGTTACACATGCTGAAAGTGCTGCACATTAGATACTCTTGTCTTGGAATGTAATTGCCTTAAAGGTATAAAGGAGGCTGAGTCTAATAATTCCCCCAGCGTGTCTATTCTCCATTTCTGTTCCACCGAGGAAGCTAGAAGGATATGGTATCATCAAAGAAGCATGTGTTGGGAGAGGGGAGAGCTAATCCTTAAATAGTTGTGCCCTGCATCTCAACTAAGAAATGAAAACCTCGCGAAAGGATTTCCTGAAGTCTTACACACACTCTATCCCTTAACCTATTAAATGCTATAATTGTTGCACTAAGATAAGAGATGCTTCCAAAGTAATCCATGCTGGGTGGCCCTAGGTAAAAAACTATTTATCAATAGCCCAGAGTTGTGCCATGCAGCGATAGCGATGGAAATTTGGCAAACCAGCTCTACTTCTGTCAGATGAGTGAAGCAGCCACTTCACTCAAGACCGGATGACAGATAGATGTAGAGATCATTATACTAGGGAAATCTTGAAGGGATGGCTTATGATTAGGATGGTGACTGAGAGAGATGGCAAGAAAAAGAGAAGAGGGTAGTGAGCACTTTCTCATGCAGTTTTACAGACATAAATAATTCTGAAATCTCTTTCTCTTACAACCCATATTGCCAATATGGGTTGGCTGCAAAACATTGTTAATTTAGTTTATTAACATTTGGCACTGGTTTTGAATTTGTGCAAATGATTTGAGGTGGTGGACTGGTTTCAAAGAATCTCTGCAGTCTGTTTTACACGGGCTGGTATGATTTTCCATACTTGTGTAGATGGGAAAAGTGTGAGATATAACTGAAATAACTTTCTTAAGTGGAACGAGAAAAAAAGCTAGGTGATAAGTGGTAATTGTTTTTGTGACTAGTTTCCAAATTCTTTGGAAAATATGGTCCTAGTTGTCCTAAAACTAGTCATAAATTTGGGTTAACAGTGAAAATCTCGCAGAATAATATGAGAGGCAGGATAATAAGGGAAGTTTGATTTGGGAAACAACTTTTACTCAGCAGTATAAGGGGGTGCAGCATTTGCTCAGTTTCTGGGAGATTTGGGACCGACTACCACAACTGTACTGAAACAATTTTCATTTATCTCAATCCACCCAGAGAAGGTCCCTCCTGTTAAGCTACCCAGGGCTGGGTAGTTCTCATCTGTGGATAATGTCTCATTTTTGTATCATCACCCACACATTCAAGTGCTGCAACTCTTAGGACAGAGGATGATTCCTCTTGCAGCTTGGAGGAAAACCATGTGGGAGACTCTTGATTCTTGGTGATTAGCTTGTTCAGTGAAGACACAGAAAGCCTTGGATCATTTGCCTGTGTAAATCCATCAGATGGTGGCCTGCTGATTAGATAGCCCTGACCAGCAGGGTTTTGGGGAGGCGTGTGCTGTTGAGTCTCCATCCTAGAGGTGTTCCATTTTATGAAACAGACATTAAGATGGTGCTTTGCTACAGACACATGGAGCAGTGTTGCAAGGGGAGCTCTCAGCTCCAACGCGGCCCATGCCATGGTCTGGGTGATGTGGGTTCAAAGACCATGAAGAAGACTGGACTCTTAAATCCAGGACTGCAATATCCTGGGTCCCAGCCTTTGTGCTAATGAGTTAGAGGGAAAAAGTGTGTCACCAGGAAATTTTGTGAATTTGGCTCTCTTGCTTCAGCGGGGAGGTGTTATTTGCTCATTTTTGATATCCAAACCAATCTTATTCCCTGTTGAGTGGTATATTATAACAGTGGAATGTAATTTTATGCACTGAAAATACAGTTTTCATCTAATTTTTTCTTCCTCTAGAGATGAAGAGCTGAAAGACATTCTGAATGGTCTGAAATGAGGCTTCTTTTGTTTTCTGTGTTGGCTGGCCTGAGGAATCAATTACTTGCACTGCCTGCTTTTGGGAGCTACCTCAGCTTTGGGCAGCGCAGGGACATAGATAAGAAGTCCCACTGAAGAAAAGTCACTGGCATCCCAGTACATATCAACTGCTGTGAAAATCCCACTGCACTTGAGGTCAGTGGCATCGCTGCACTTCCTTCGTGAAACATTTCTTCATGTGCTTTCGGTGCACTCTTGCTGCTTGGACCCATGCCAAGAAAATAGATCAGAGGATCTAAATATTACAGACAATACTATGCCAGTGCATAACGGTTTTATAAATGTGTTGGTGTCAGGGCATGGAGAGGGGTGCTCGGCAGGGGAAGGGAGCAGAGGGTGGCGGCGAGGCAGGCAGGGACAGCGGCCTCCCCTTTATCAGCAGCGTACCATGGTGCTCCAGTGAGCCCAACAGAGCAGGGACAGGAACTGAGGGTTGTCCAAGAGCCCAGTGACCACCAGACATGTCCACAGTGACAATACATGTCTGACTTCCAGCTGGTCTGCTCAGGGCAGTTCGGGGCCACTGGTGCAGTCTTGGTCCTGAGACTTGCAGCAGCTCTGTACCATGGTAGACCTTGTTCTTGTGAACAAAGCTTGGGACCATCAATATATTGAGCTGAGTCCCTAAGATGGCCAGTTTAGCAACAATGAAAAAAACTATGAATGAATTTAGTGAGAGAAAACATTTACATGTAAAGATGTAGATGAGAATTGCAATTTTTTTTACGAGTGCTTCTGTAATGTTCCCCTCAACCCCCCAAAATCAAGAACCTCTGCCAGACAGAGAGACATCAAAATGAATGAGAAATAGAGAAGTTCATAGCTACATATATAAGTTAGCAAAGGAAACCTTCATGGTGAATGACATACTAAATTAAGGGTGTTTGTGAAAGCTCTAGATGTACAGCGGCAAAGAAATAAAAATAGTAACATTACTAATCATGATTCAGAAAGCAGATGTATATGATCATAATTCTTTTTCATACTCAGTCTGGAAGATGTGTAGTATCAGATGGTGAAAGACTATAGCTTAAACAGGAGAAGCCAGGTGTTATCAGATATTAAGTGTTTGGCCCTCATTTTGCACTCCATAAACCCCAGGTGGATGCATAAGCTCCCTTCTCTGTGTGTGAGGGAAGCAAAATGCCTTGGGCTGGAATCCAAACTTGCCCCTGGACTGACAGAGTGGGGGAACACTGAGCAAAGAGAGATGAATGAACTCCTGCTTTTCCCCATGCAGTGGAACCACAGATTTCAGGAGATTACCCTGTGCTCACTTCACAGTGAACTGAGCTGGAATCCCTGCAGCTGTAAAAACCTTATTCTTGTGTTGGGAGAAAAAAAAAACCCAACACACAGTGAAAAGATTTACTGTCTCTGCCTGTTTTCTACATGATAATGTAGTGGTTAGAGCACTCCTTTTGGAGACAGGGATGTTCTCAGAGCTCTCCTCAGCATGAAGAAATACTACTCAAACATTCCTTCATTCTGGAGAGCATAACCCAAGCTCTCGATTATGATGAATTGCCTCCGATAATGTTTGTGAATTCCCAGTCAGTGAGTAAATGCCATTTAAACACACCCTGGGTGTAAATGAAGAAGGAAGTAGTCCTGAGAGCAGGCTGTTGCCCAGAGCTCCCCCCAAACACAGGTGAGCTTCCTACCAGCTGGGTTACTGTGTTCATGTCTTGTTTTCTTCTCTCTTCCTCTCAGCCACCTTTCATAAAGGTTTTAATTTCTTTCTGAACTCTGCAGGGTGAAGAGATCCCACTCCCTGGGATACCTACCCAGCACCCTGACAGGTACATATTCTGGAGATAGGACATTTTAAGGATGGTATGTGATGTTGTTGAATTAGTCCATGCTGAATTCTTTGCCTGTATGAAATCCCCTGCTGGATTGTTTCCAAGCTGTTTGGAAGCAGTGCCCACTCAGGTTCTTAGGACTGCACCAGAGCACAGCAGAGGAGACAACTGGAGTGTGCTCCAGGAGTCAACCCTCTTCTTGCTCTACATCCTGGTGATGATGTGGGTCTCATTAGAGATACAGTGAGGGTGGTGTGAGTAGGTAACCGGTCTCTGAGAAGGGAGACAAACCCTCACTTGCAGTTGCCTCTTTTGTGGCTGCCCATGCAGCAGGTGAAGGTCTTTGTCTTTTCTCTCTCTCCCCACAGACCCACCTGTTCCTCGGTGCTGGTGAGTGCAGATCCGGCTGCCTCGTGGTGATGGCAGCAGGTCTGGAGGAGGTGGTGAGGACCTCTGCAGCTGTGCAGGGGACAGCTGTAGCTGCTAGTGATAAAAGGAGGCTATGGAAAGAGTGATGGTCCCTGTGAGCTGGATGCAGTTGTTGTCTAACTCCAGGCACTTGGTAAACGTTAATTGGCCAATTTTGGTTATTTTTCTGATTGCAGTTTTCATGTAAATACTCTGATGTGCTTAAGCCATTATTTGTGACCAGCCTGTAATGAAATACTTTCTGTTCTTCCAGTAACTGAGAATGGGGCATGGAGAGGATGAGTGTGACTGACTTAGAACAACTTTGAGGTCCTCAGCATGGCCACGGATGGGGAGAAAGAAAGATAAATTAGAGCTATGTTTTGCTAATCTGCTTCTCCTATCATCTGTTTGGTTTTGTTTTTTTTTTTTTCTGCTGGCTCCAGCTGGCTCTCCTGTGCTTCAGACATTCAAGGGACCCCATGACAACTGAGGCTTTTTAGAGTAAAATCTCTTACCCACAGACCTCATTTACCTGCTCCAATCTCAGTATTTCCTGTGGACACCACGAGGACTCTGGCATAGCTCGACTTAGCTCTGGAGGGGTAATGCAGGTTCCTTTATTTAGGTCATGGGGCAAGTGGGAAGCATGGCATTGTCTACTCTTTGTGAAGCAGCACACAGTGGATCCCACAGTGCACATCCAAAGAGTCAGACATGACTCACCTTCCTATACAAATAATGACTTCATTATACATTGTGTCATGTGTTCTCCTAATGATCTTCTCTCATGTCTCTATCATGTAATTAGTTCATTACTTTAGCCCTGTGCTCAGCATGCACTCGAATGCCAATCATTACCAGCACCACGTGTTCAGTTCAAACTATATATTTTTGAGTGCTATATTTGGTTGTTTTCTGATCCCTATGTACTATTTATATGTTTTGTGGAACCTTCTGATGAAACACAGCCATACTGCTTGTTAGGCTATTGTCTAGCTGCTAATCAGTAGTAATTCCCAGATGCCCTTTGGTGGCAGAGTTACAATAACTGGGTTTTCTGGTTTTCAGGTCTATATTGTCTATGACTTCACCCTTCACTGATGATGGCCCTTGGCCTGCTGTGGGAATCTGGTCCCATTAATGAAAAATAGGGTGAGGTTGCAATAGATCATTTAATGATTGTAATCTTCAATAAAGGTTTTATGAATTGACTAGCGCTTCACGAGCACACAGTAAGTGTTCTAATGAATCAAAACTAAATATTTACGGGAGACAAGTAATTAGATGTGAGCAAATGAAAGAGTCTATTAAACCATCTGGACAGTTCAAAGGATTGGTAATTTTCAGATAAAACATTGAAGGGTTAAGGACACCAGTTAAAATCTGACCCTTGTTAATGGTGATTAGGTATTGCTACCACCTGATTGCTATCTGGGAGAATGAGGTGAAATGAGTCAGGGATTGCTTTTGTGTTTATGGCTTATTTTGGAGAAGAGATTTTCAGATTCTTGTAATCAATCTTTCCAATAGGTCCGCAGCAGAAAGATGAAGTTTTAGATTATTTTTGTCTCTGTCAGTGTTCATTTAAATTTAAATTGGGATGTGTTAGATGTGGCAAAGCTTGTGTTTCTATGACAAATTTTATGTGTGTTCTAATAATTAAAAGAGAAGTTGAGATACCAAAATGGATGATTTTAAAGGAAAAGGGGAAAAATCCCATGGAAAAAAAATCTGAAATCCACAAGAATGTTTTATATGGAGCATAGGCAGACATGGAAGTTTAAAAAAAGAACAGACTGCTAACTGAAACCTGCTTATAAGAAATCTTTGGCAGCAGAAAAAAATTACTTGAAAAATTTGAACCCTCAGCAACTAAGAAACCAAGGACTCAAACAAGTAAGCAACTTTGAAGGAGGCAGGCATTACACAGTTAAGTTTTATCTGAATTAGAAAGAAATTAAATTAAAGTGGGTGGAGGTTGACTCTCACTTTGCAAACCCTGATGTTTACCAATGTCATAGCTAGGAACAAATTTCAAAGTCAAAGACAGCTGCATTCAACTACAGCCAGCCTAACAAGCTGCTAATATATCTCCCAGCTAAAAAGCTGCTTACGTGACCCAGTACTACGTACGATTAACAGGAACTTACCTTAGTCAAGAGACTGTAAATATTTCAGAGTGGTGTTTTTCTCTCCTTCTTCTGAAACTTCTACTGATTCAGCAGGGTTGTGATTAAGCAAAGGAGGAAGGTTGCATTGGGATGCTGAAGCCTATTTTGGTTCCTTGACTTATGAAAGAGCAGTGGGTTTCAACCTCCAGCTTATATTTAAGATATGATAGTGATGACAGCCATAGAAAAGCCCATGACAAAATTAATTCTGTCTTCATAGCAGGGTTTGAATAGTGTGCTGTAAATAAAGCATTGGGGCCACACAATGAATGTGGAGGATAAAAGAAAATGTTGAATAGCTTACTCATTAAGTGAGCACCATCCAGTATGAACACAGAACGAGGCAAGAACTGCGTGGAAAAAATAGTATGTCATCAAATAATTAAAGACTGTGGCACAATGCATATGTATAAGGGACCGAATTAATGTTTTCAGGAAATCTTAATTTTGGCATTTGCTAGTACTGGAGTGCTTGACTTTGCAATCTGAGCAATATTCTTTTAGTGTATCTTTTTGTGTAGATAAGCCTGACATAAAAAGGAACTGAGGGAGCCTCACAAAGCCTTAAAAAGTCTATTCCTTTTTCCTCTACACAATCGCCTCTGAATGAGAAATTATGGTAGCTGGCTGCGAATCATAATCAGACAGTGAAAACTTAGCATCGTTGATAATTATGACCATTGCATTTCCTCTGTAGGAATTATTTTGCTCATTTTTATTCCAAGCATTCTCTACTTCATAACTTCACAGACTAACATGTAATGAATGCTACCAACAGGAGGCTTTTACAAAAACCTCTACCGCTATAGATGAAGTTAAAGAGGGAGGGGGCAGGGGCATTTAAAGGGTGAGCTTTCGAAGAGACAGAATGGATGGCTAAGTAATACAAAGTAATGAAGATGGCAATTTTTCCCTGCTGTTCTGCTGATGAATTTGCCCATGAGCAGATTGGAATATTTAAAAAACATATTCGTTATTCAAAATCATTTGTCAAGGGTCAAATTCTTTCTTGGTTACTCATATTGAAGCAAGAAAAACCTGTCTGTGGAACAAGCTGCTGCTGTGCGTGAATAGACTTGAGGAAATCTGTTCCCAATTAATTTATGGAAATAATTCTCCATTTCATAAGCAACTCTTTGTGTGTGTTTGTTATTCAGAATGTGAATGGTTTTGACTGATCTTACAAGTAATGTGGCATGCTACAATGTGTCACAGCACATTGAACTGGGTTTCTAGTACAAATATTTGGCTATATGCTGCTATAATTTAATTTCTGTGATTGTTTTCTGGTATTCATAGGTAGTTGCCCTTCTCAACAGTTCCCCTGTTTCCCCCGGAAACATTTTCCTTAAAATAATCACAGAAAGTAAACATGATAAGAGCTGAAGTGAATTCATTTAACCATCTACAAGAACAGGTGTGATTTTTATTTGGGGGCGCAGTATTTGCCTTGTACTAGTGATTAATGACTGAGGAAAGGATTATGTTTAGTAAAACACATGAGAATAGTCAGACAAGGAAACACGCACATGATATTGCTACATTCTCTATTGGCTTTATAGTGAAAAGATAATGGACATATAAAACCTGTGCCTTGTAGATAGCTAAAGCAAATTATTACGCTGTATAAAACACTTTTTATATTGATTTGTTGGAAGCCTTTTATATTTTAGCAGCTTGCCAAAGAGTCATTGTGGCACAATATTTCTCTTACTCTGTGGTACACATTTGTTTCCACTTTAGCAAACGTACTTTTAAATGTGACATTTGAGTGAATTGAGACACCCAACCAAATATCATAAAGAATTTTTGCTGTCCTGTGGGAGTTCTGAGAGTCTTCAGAGTCTTTTCAAAATAGAAGAACAACAAAGGCTAAAACCGGGTACTTGTTTTATCTCACTTGCACTGAAATGACTGACTCTGGAAGAGCAGAGATATCTTCACAGCCTGTCCAAAGCACAGAGCCTACAAGGAATCTGTAGACATATTTTGTTTTTAGCTGAGTTGAGTACTAGGTTTCTCCTCATTTCTTTCTTAGACTGACTTTGTAAAGGGGGTTGCCACTCAGACATAACTGGAAGGGAGCTGTGAGAATCAGTTTGTACAGTTACAGGTCTGTTTGGGGTTAGCAGTTGCGTTGGCTACATGAGGATGTTTTCCTTGTTGAGGAGTAGAATGGGTTTTTAGTAGTTTTGGAATTTCAGGCCAAATTATGTTACACACTTGAGTTTACCACTAGCAGGGTAAAAGGCAGTGAAGCCCTTTGCTGCCAGACCTGTCAGGGCAGGCTTAGAGGTGTGGACTTTGGATGCTTTTGACCTGTACATCAGGATAGCGATAGCGACAAGCCCGCTGGCTGCTTCTACAGGAGGTTATTGCAGACTATTCAGGCCAAGGTGCCCTGCACTTAGGAACAAATATGTATTTCAAAACCACAATGTATCCACATTTAGCCTCTGAAATGTCATATCCTAAGCATCTTTCAGGGATTTATTTGCCATAATTGTGCCTTTGTAATGGAAAGCTATTTCTATATATATATTAGCTGACATGCTAATCTTGGCACAGCTGAAGTGGAAGACTGGGCATCTGAAAGTGCCTTTTTTGTTCAGTTTTGGACCCAGCTGATTTAATTCAGAGTATCCTCTGAGTCAAGCTGGTGGCTGTTGTGTTTTAACTGGGGATAAAGATATTTTTTCATCCAAGAGGGCCACTTATGACTGTGTCCACCCTGTCACCTTGCTACAGAAAGACAGCCAGAGGTCAATCCATAGTCCAAGGTTTGCATGGCACAAAGTAGCTTATTTTCACACAGGGTGAGGGCTAGCCCCTCTCTAGCAGATTTCTTTTTGAAATAGCCCAAACTGAGCCAGGCTGTACTAAAAAGCCAGGGTCCTCCACTCACTCTTGCTTCCTGATCCTCTAGTGCCAGTGGTATGGATGTGCTTGTTTTAGGACCTAAAAGGTAAAAGGCAATAGACACTGTACCTCAACACCCATGGATTCTGCTTGCAAAGGCCGAGTCAGGTAGCAGGTTTTGAGTGTTGCCTTTCTTCTCCGTCGCATCCCTGCCTTGCATAAAGAGGGTTCAAAAATTGCGCCTGTTGCTTTTGTGTTCAGGAGGAGTATGGATTAGCACTTCATTATTGAATCACGAATATGCTGAATAAATTAATGAACTGCAGTATGAAATGAAGAATATTCTTCTTTATTGTAGTGACTGGTTCCAGTAGAAACTGAAACTTATCTTTATTCAGAGAGTAGGTGGAGTACAAGCAAAGGAAATTGAATTTTCTCCTACAATGATGACAGCCCTAACAAAGGGAGAATACCTTTGTTGTAAAAAGATATCACAGAATCACAGAACAGCTGAGGTTGGAAGGGACCTCTAGAGGTGATTAGGTCCAACCCTTCTGCTCAAGTAGGACCACCTAGAGCCAGTTGCCCAGGACTATGTCCAGACAGCTTTTGAATATCTTCAAGGATGGAGTTTCCACAGCCTCCCTGGGCAACCTGTGCCAGTGCTCAGTCACCCTCACAGTGAAAAAGTGTTTCCTGATGTTCAGGAGGAACCTCCTGCATTTCACTTTGTGCCCATTGCCTCTGGTCCTGTCACTGGGAACCACTGAGAAAAGTTGGGCTCTGTCTTCCTTGTTCCCTCCCATCAGGTATTTATATTCCTTGACAAGATCCTCCTGAGCTTTCTCTTCTCCAGGATAACCAAAGCGCTCTCAGTCTCTTCTCATACATGAGGAGTTCCAGCCCTTTAATCATCCTTGTGGCCATTTGCTGGACTCTCCTCACTAGTATGTTCATGTGCCTCTTGTATTGAGGAGCCCAGAGCTGGCCACCGTACTCCAGGTGTGGCCTCACCAGTGCTGAGTAGAGGGGGAAGAATCACCTCCCTCCAACTGCTGGCAGTACTTTCTGTAATGCAGCCCAGGGTACCATTTGCCTTCTTTGCACAAAAGGCACATTGCTGGCTCATGTTCAATTTGGTGTCCACCAGGGACGCCAGGGCCAGCTGAGTGGCCCCCAGGATGTACTGGTGCCTGCAGTTGTTCCTCCACAGGTACAGGACTTTGTACTTCTCCTTGTTGAACTTCATGAAGTTCCTGTCAGCCCATTTCTCCAGCCTGTTGAGGTCCCTCTGGATGGCAGCACAGCCCTCTGGCATATCAGCCACTCCTCCTGGTTTTGTGTCATCAGGAAACTTGCTGAGGGTACACCCTGCCCCATCATCCTGATTATTGATGAAGATGTTGAACAGGATCAGACCCAACACTGACCCCTGGGGTACACAGCTAGTTAATGGCTAGACTGACTAGACTTTGTACCACTGATTACCACCCTTTGGGCCTGGCCATTCAGCCAGTTTTCAACCCACCTCGCTGGCTGCTTAGCCAGCCCATACTTCGTCAGCTTCTCTATGAGGATCTCATGGTAGACTGTTGAAAGTCTTACTGAAATCCAGGTAGACAGTATCCACTTCTCTCCCCTCATCTATCAAGCCAGTCATTTAATCATAGAAGGTTATCAGGTTCCTCAAACCTGACTTCCCCTTGATGGATCCATGCTGACTACTCCTGATGAGTCTTTAATGTGCCTGATTTCCAGGATTAGCTGCTCCATCACCTTCCCAGGGATCAAGGTGACTGGCCTGTATTTCCCTAGGTCCTCCCTCTTTCCCATCTTGAACAGGATTGATGTTTGCTTTTCTTCATTCCTCAAGCATCTCTCACAATTGCCATGATCATTCAAAGGTAATGGAGTGTGGCCTCACAATGATATAAACCAGCACCCTCAGCCCTTGTGGGTGCATCCCTTCAGGGCCCATAGACTGATGTTTGTATTCCCTGACCTGATCCTATTTGACCAAGGGTACCTCTTCCTTGTTCCAGCCTCTCCCCTTGGTCTCTGGGACCTGGGATTCCTGATGGCTGGTCTTGCTAGTAAAGACCGAGGCAAAGGTGGCATTCAATACCTCAGCATTTTCCCATGTCCTGTGTCACTAGGGTCCCTGCCCCATTCATCAGCAGGCCCACATTTTCCCTCGTCTTTTTGCTACTTCTGCACTTACAGAAGCCCTTCTTGTTGCCTTTGACATGCCTGGCCAGATTCAATTCCAGTTGGGCTTTGGCTTTTCTAACTGCATCTCTGCATGCTCAGAGAGTGTCTCTGTATGCTTCTCAGGTTACCTCTCCCTGCTTACACCTTTTGTACACTTAACTTTTGTGTTTTGCTAGGAGCTTCCTGGTCATCTGTGCAGGACTTGTTGGGATGGACTGCTCTTGACATTGGAGGAAGCAATCCTTGAATATCAGTCAGCTTTCTTGGATCCCTTTTCCCTCCAGAACCTTATCCCATGGGAGCATTTTAAGCAGATCCCTGAATATTCTTTGCTGGTATCCATGCTGGGACTAATCTTCCTTCTAAATCATGTCTATTATACCAAATGCGAGGATTTTCAAACATGCAAACCTGCCTCTGATAGGACAAAAGTGGAATATATTGTGCTGGTTGCCGAACAGCCATTCACCACAGTGTTTCCCAGCTTCCCTTACTCTAAAAACTGATGTCCCAGAAGTAAATATTTCTCTAACACAGACTGATTTGCTACATCTGCATCTGTAAATGGAACAGAGAGGTGATCATTCTTTGGCCCTGTGAATGTCACTGTTCGCTCTCATGCCGCTAAAATTATCCCCCAAACCAGGCTGGCTGTACCCAGCTATCTCTTGGGAATGGGCTCAGAGTGGTGCTAATTTCTTAATAGTGCTGTGAAAGGAAAGCTGCTCTGAGCCAAAAGTGTGCCAGAGAAACTGCTTACAATTTAATATGCTTGGGCCCATGCCCTGGTCCTCTTTCTTTTACTGATATTGATGTATCCATGTAGTCTGAGCAGTTGCTATCCCCAGGGAAGAGTTTCACATAATTTGCTGCTACATGAATTTGTCTTTTTGCCTCTGGCTTTATAAAAGCACCTAGAACTTACAACATGGCATAGCAGCTAGCCAGCCCAGACAGCCATCATTTGAAACCTTGGTGTCCCAATGCCCCCAAGACTATAAAAGCTGGCAGTTGGTCTGGGAATGGAGATTGATGCTATTTTTTTAATAGATCAGGAACAACTGTACTTAATTTTTAATTTATGAAAGAATTGTCTGTTTGCTCAAGAAGGGATTTGAAGCCCTTTGTGTGGATTTTTTAAATTTTTTTTATTTTATTTTAGATAAAGGCAAGCCAAGCTGTTGTTCTTAAGCAAAATAGTTTTACAAGCAAGCTCTCACAGGAATGAAGGGTTACTCCCCAATGCTTAAGCATTATTCTGTATAATTATGGATATTTTTTCCTTCCAAAAATATTTTTTTTTTTGAGAAGCTGACATTTCAAAGGCTTTCAATTCTGTGTGTCACTATCAAATAATCTTTTTTGTACTTGGCTGTTTATTATTGGATTGCAACAACGATAAAGCTCTAGGGGTTTTGTCTCCTTTGGTATGTTAATTAGCTATTTTCCCTTTGATCTTTTTCTTACTGAAAAGAGTGAAAAGCTATCTCGGTAGGGAATCTTACTGATGTACATTCATCCCCTCATCTCCATAATCTGAGGATCAGAGGGAGACAACAAATTTCACTGCTGAGTGAGGTTGCTATAGGCCTTAGTTATAATGTACTGGGTTTCTAAATAATCCCACCACCATTTGTATTTGGAATATTGAAGACGAACCTCTGAGAAAAAGAAATGCAAAAATAATTAATTTTAAACTGCGAACTACCTTCATTAATTTAACTTTTTCTTGAAGTTTTAAGCTCATGCATATGCCACAAGCTCGCTCTTTCTTCTATGCCTCTGCACATTTTCCCCTTATTTTTCCCCTTCTTTTTTACTGTTGGCTTTTAATACATTCTCAGTTCTCACAGAAATAAAATATAGGCTAGGTACAGAATAACTATTGAGTGAAATTTCAAAGTATTACATGTTAGAATAGCTTTCCTATGGAAATGATGAAAGTCCTATAACTGGGGGCAGTTAGAAAGTGATGGGGCAGGACTGGGGAGTGGTGAGGAATACACACACAAAAGCGTACATATGTACAGATACACATTATAAGTGTGTATTTCCGTGTCTCAAATTCCTTCACCAAAAACTGTCATGCTCATACTGTATTTCTTGAAAACCCTGAAATAAAGGCACTTCGGTGAGAGGCAGAGGCAGATAGATCTGCTTCATGGGGCAGTCCAGCACAGGCAGAAGGGTAGGCAAGATTATCTACTAGAGACTTTCCAACCACAGTTTCTTTGAGCCAGTTTAGCCATTTCCACAGGAGATGAACAATGCACTAGGCAACCTTGCTCTTGAGATTCCTATGTCCTGCATTGTGGGATTTGACCAGATCCTGATGTTCACAGTGGTCACATCTACATTTGAACTGGTCATGTAGACTGCCTTGGAAGTCATTGGAGGGAAGCTGGCACTTACAGAGCAAGAATGATGCCATTTTAAAGAAGATATTTAGTATCTGTTAGTGAACTGTGCCCTAAGAATATCCATTTCTCTCCAGTGGCCAGTTTAAACCTGTACCAAATAGATACTGGTGTTTTCTGAAATGGGATGGGACAAATTCTTCCTCTCCCATGTTACCTTGCATGTGGAAGTGTGAAGAGGACCTAGTGCAGAGACCCTAAGGTATTCTTGCTGGCGTACAACCATTGCTGCTGTTGCAGCTCACCATGGTAATGGCTCACCTATATGCACGCACAGGAGGAGGTGCCAGGCTATGCACATGGCATAGGTGCATCACTTGCTGAGGGATGTAAAACACTATTGGCATTCTCCTGGTGTGAACCCTGGGGTTGGAAACCATCCTGTTAACTTGCAACAAGTTCAACTGTGTTGTTAAAAGAGCGGTGGCTAACACAATCTGAGGTGCCTGAAGGAATCTCAGACAGCCATATGGGGCTGACTGTACACATGACTTCTGGTGCAGCTGGAAGTTCTATGGCATCTTTTATGGAATTTAGGCAGCTGAATGTTACTCTAAGAGTGGGATTTAATGCCACATTCAGACTCTGAATTTTGTGTCCTCATGCAAGCGAGGTGTCTAAGCTTCCATTACAGCTGATGAAGATCTAGACAATGCAGTAGAGTCTAGAGAGCTAATAGTCTCATTCCAAAAGAAATACCTACATGTGACCAGCTGATTTCAGATGTCTAATATGCTTCTATGCTCTGGACCTGAATTCCATCCCTGCTATGTAAAAGTCCAATTCATGTGCCTACATTTATGTGGTACCTACTGCAGTTTGAGGTGCTCTTGGTCTCCCCCTTGGCTACTAGCTCTTATTCCAGGAGGGCATAGGTCCTTTGTCATATCTGACAGCCCCGTGTAGATACTACTGGCACCCTAGGACACCTGAAACGGCACTAGATGCCTGTATGCATGCAACTGACTTGAGCATTAAAAGTCTGCTTTTTTGTGAGCTCAGGAGTTCCCCTGAAAAGATCTCTTTCTCTTAATTGACTACAAAGGAAGCCTAGTTCAGATGCTAGACATCCGTGGTAAATCTCTAGATGTGGTCAAGTGAAATCCATTTCTGGTCTCCTGGGCACATGCGTCTCAAAGACTCCTGGGAATCCTGTTGTTCCCAAGGTGGCATACATAGTTTCCCTAGAGAACCTGCATGATATAGTCTGTGAGCTGGGCCTTCTGACTCAGAATCAAAAATGAGTGAAAATCATGTTGGGGTGGCTCTGGAATTATTTCAATGCTTATGTCTTCCTACGTGCTCTACAACCACAGGATGTAACTTGTGACTGATGCAGGTTGGTGCTATGATATGAAGAGCAAGAGATATTTTTTTGGCCATAGCGAGATCTGTAGTATTAATTTTCTAAATGCACTGCTTGCACAACAACATCTCCCCTCAAGATTTTCCCCACTATCTCTAAGACTTAGTATTTTAAAACAGTGTCTGTCAAACAAAGGCAATGAGAAAAAGCAGACAGGAGGCTTTAGATCCTATTCAAGTCTTATGCAATAAAAATCTTGTTCCCAAAAGGATCAGCTTTTCTGAGCAAGATTCAGGTGGGATCCCCAGTGTTCTGTGTAATTACAGGAGGAAAGATTACTGCTTTCTGCCCTGAGTTAGGCAACTAAGTCTGAGCTAAACAAATGACCTTCCCTTCATTGAAATTTAAGAGAGAAATTGAAGTCTACAGAGGAGATTCAGCATTAAAGACTGCTTTAATAAATCACTGTCTGGACGTGCTCATTTCTGTCTACTGACTCTAAAAGGAGTCTCAAATGATGAGCTCACCCAAACTTAAACATTAATAAAGTCAATGAAATAAAAATGGCTTACATGGACCTGGGACCAGTGGAGGACTTGCTCCTGCTCTTCAAGATTAAATGTTCTGTCAGCCTCTATATGAATACATGGAGTTGTATATATAATACTATTATTTTTATGCTTATAAACCTTTTACTCTTATACTACTTCTTCAATATTCAAAGGGTGACCTTCAAATGAAAGTCACCAGTGTTTTCAGGAAAACTTAAGAAATTCTGCTTGGCAATCACATCTATCCTTAAGCCATGGTGACAGTTAAATATGCACTGAGTTAATACCAACTGAATCAGGTATGGTACCAAACGCTCTGGACAAACCCCCTTCTCTTTTTCCTGTCTGACTATCTCTTCAAGCTTCTTTATTTTCTTTTCTTCACTATTGGGTTTGGCTGTTGTCCCCTGTCTGCTTTTTCCTTTTTCTGTCTTCCCTTTCCCTTTTTTTCTTCTTTGCCTGTCATTTAGCTGGCAGTCATTTCCTCAGTTCTCCAAGCTGGGGATCATCTACGGGAGATGCTCAGAGCTCCTTGACCTATGTGGCTCTTCTTTGCACCACCACATCTGCAGTCAGGTTTATCAATACTCTGTCCTGAGACCTGACGTGTATAACATCTTTATCAATGACTTAGAGGAGATGATGGACTCATCAAGTCTGCAGATGACACCAGCCTGGGGGGCACCAGTCACAGAATCACAGAGTGGCAGGGGTTGGAAGGAGCCCCCAGTGATCATCCAGTCCAACCCTCCTGCTAAAGCAGGTTCTCCTAGAGCAGGTTGCACAGGACACCATCCAGGTGGGTTTTGAATATGTCCAACACCCCTGGGCAGCCTGTTCCAGTGCTCTGTCACCCTCAAAGTAAAGAAGTACTTCCTCATATTCAACTGAAACCACTTACGCTTCAGTTTGTGCTCATTGCCCCTTGTCCTGTCTCTGGGCACCACTGAGAAGAGTCTGGTTCCATCCTTGTGAATCCACCCTTAAGATATTTGTACATGTTGATGAGATCCCCTCTCAGTCTTCTCTAGCCTAAACAAGCCAGCTCTCTCAGTCTTTCTTCACAGGGGAGATGCTTCAGTCCCCTCATCTTTGTTGCCCTCCTCTGGACTCTCTCTAGGAGTACCTCATCTTTCTTGAACTGAGGAGCCCAGAACTGGACACAGCACTCCACAGTCGATACACTCAAGGGCAGAGCTACCAGACAGGTATACCGAGACAGGCTGGAGGCATTCCTCCTGACAGGAACCTTATGAAATTTCACCAGGATAAATGTAAAGCCCTGTACCTGGGAAGGGAAAAAACCTTTGCAGGGATACAGGCTGGGTACTGCCAGGGTGGGGAAAGCTCTGTGGAGAGGACCAGGAGGACTTGGTAGACAGCAAGCTGCACATGAGCCCTGCAGCACACAAGAGCAAAAGACTCCTAGGCTGCATGACCAGGAACACAGCCAGTAAACTGAGGTAAGTGACCACCTCCCGCTACTTGGCACTCACTAGACCACATATAGATACAGCAACCAGTTTTGGGACTCTAGTACAAGAAAACCCTTGACTAACTGATATAAATTCTATGATTCTATGATTCTAAATTCAGCAGGGCCACCATGATGGTCAGGTGCTGAAACACTTGCCTTGTGAAGAAAGGCTAAGGGAGCAGAGCTGTGGGGGGGACCTCACAGCAACACCCAGCACCTATGGGGTGGTCACTGAGAAGAGAGAGACAGACTGTTCATAGTAGTGTGTGGGGACAGAATGAAAGACAACAAGCATATTGTGAAACAAGGTAGGTTCAGACTAGATATAAGGAGTAACTTTTTTCCCCATAAGGACAATATTTGAAAAGTCATGTCAGTCAGGTGAAGTCCCTAGTGACTGGAAAAAGAAAACATTGCACCCATTTTGAAAAAGGGTAGAGATGAGGACCCTGGGAACTACTGACTTGTCAGCCTCATCTCTGTGCCTGGGAAGATGATGGAACAGATTCTCCTAGAAGCTATGCTAAGGCACATGGAGGACAGGGAGGTGATTTGAGACAGCCAGTATGGCTTCACCAAGGGCAAGTTCTGCCTGACCAACCTAATAGCCTTCTATGATGGGGTGACTACATCAGTGGACAAGGGAGGAGCAATAGATGTCGTCTATCTAGAATTCTGTAAGGCCTTCGACACAGTCCCCCACAACATCCTTTTCTCTAAAGTGGAGAGAGATGGATTTGGTCAGTGCACTGTTTGGTGGATGAGGAATTGGTTGGATGGTAACATCCAGAGGGTAGTGGTTAATGGCTCAATGTCCAGGTGGAGATCAGTGACAAGTGGTGTCCCTCAGAGGTCCATATTGGGACCACTACTGTTTAATATCTTCGTCAATGACATAGACAGTGGGATCGAGTGCACTCTCAGCAAGTTTGCAGATGACACCAAGTTAAGTGGTGCGTTTGACATGCCTGAGCGATGGTATGCCATCCAGAAGAACCTGGACAAGCTCAAGAAGTGGGCTTGTGTGAATGTCATGAGGTTCAACAAGGCCAAGTGCAAGGTCCTGCACATGGGTGAGGGCAGTCCATGGTATCAATACAGGATGGGGGATAAAGGGATTGAGAGCAGCCCTGCAGAGAAGGACCATGGGGTACTGGTGGATGAAAAGCTGGACATGAGCTGGCAATGTGTGCTCGCAGACCAGAAGGTCAAATGTATCTTGGGCTGCATCAAAAGAATTGTGGCTAGCAGGTCAAGGGAGGTGATTCTGCCCCTCTACTCCACTCTGGTGAGACCCCACCCAGAATACTGTGTCCAGCTCTGGAGCCTTCAGCACAGGAAAGACATGGACCTGTTGGAGCGGGGTTGGAGCACCTCTCTTACGAGGACAGGCTGAGACAGTTGGTGTTGTTCAGCCTGGAGAAGAGATGGCTGCAGGGAGACCTTACTGTGGCCTTTCAGTACTTGGTAACAAACTTTTTAGCAGGGCCTGTTTTGATAGGACAAGGGGTAATGGTTTTGAACTGAAAGAGTGTAGATTCAGACTATATATAAGGAAGAATTTTTTTACAATGAGGGTGGTGAAACACTGGCAGAGGTTGCCCAGAGAGGTGGTAGATGCCCCATACCTGGAAACATTCAAGGTCAGGTTGGATGGGGCTCTGAGTGATCTGATCCAGTTGAAGATGTCCCTGCTCACTGCAAGGGGGGTTGGACTATATGACCTTTAAAGGTCCCTTCCAATCCAAACTATTATATGATTCTTTGATTCTATGACAACCCAGCAGTGAAAGAGGTTTCCTGGGAGATTGTACAGTTTCCATCCCTGGAAGTTTTCAAAATTTGACTCAATAAAGTCCTGGGCAACCTGCTCTGACATCACAACTGACCCTGCTTGGAGCAGCAGGTTGGACTAACAACCTCCTAAGGTCCCTCCCAAACTGAATTATCCTGTGATCCTATGATTTAAGCTCCATCCTTGCCCTATATCCTTGCCTTAGCTAAAATGTAGTCCCTATATTTTGCTGATCCTGACCTTGCTTTGCTGACTTGACTTCCTGGCTTGACCTGGACTTCAACTTTATGGGCTTGATGTGCAGTCATCAAACCTGTGGTGGAATCTTTTACTTGCTGCCAACCCAGCTCTGCCTGACAATCCCAGCTGCCAGAAACCTCACTCTTCCTCAGTTGGCAAGGACACACTGTGATCATAAAAAGTTCTGAAATTTCAGATATCAGTTTAAGGCTCTAAAAATCTCCCTGAAGTTTCCTTTTAGGACACAGATCCTGAAATCTGATAGGTCTATATCAGCCTCTTTTATGGCCTGATTTTGTAGGGGAAGGAAGGATCCTTTTTCCTTTCCACTGAGAAGATATTCCACACACTCAATTTTTTCATATATTTTCACAACTTCTCCTTGGTTTTTTCATCTTCCTGGGAATGGTATCTAGACCAGCCTGTTACCACAGTAGGCTGAAGCACAGGCAGGAGCCAGTGGCATAACGGTTGCAGTCGAAGCATGTATTTTTATTAGTAACATCCTGGAAAGGATAGAGAAATTACAGCGTGACTTCTGGATATAGTAAAGCCATCATTATGTGCTTTGAGGAAAAATAATTAGTCTACCTTGGGGCCCTGCTGAAGAAATACGGGAAAAGAGACATTCCCGAAGAACCACACAGTGGGAGGAGAGAGTAAGAAGCTAGAGGGCATGTAGGATTTGCAAGGAAAGTGTAGCTGTAAGTGGTAGGATAGTCCTGGAGAAGTAGTTTGGCTTTTGGGATAAAAAAGAAAAAGGGTCTAGTTTATTTACTCCTGTGATTTATATAAGCAGTGATGCACAGCTATTAAATTTTAAATCCATTGTAGACCTTGCAGGATTATCCAGCTTCCCATGTTACTGCTGGAGACAGGAGGCATATGGTCTCAGTGTTCTTCTTACCTTAGCCAGCAAGTGTCTGTCTATGTAAATACTAAAAAATTCCAGTATGAAATTTTCTTTGCTGTTCAAGGCCAATGTCCTAACAAGAGTGCTCATCCTTGAGTATGCCATGCCAAACAAGACCAAGCATATGTCTACAGTCTGTTGATTGCAGATGCCTCTGCATCACTCTAGAATCAGGAGTGGCAAGTTGCATGGTGGTGGTAAGAAGTTTATGAGGGAGGTGGAAGCTTTCTATGTGACAAAATATTTTGGTATGGCTGTGCTGGATTTGTTCCATGTGGTATTTGGGGATGCTGCTGGTGAAAGTTAACAGTGGATTTTGTAATCAGAAAAGCTGTCCCAAACTCTCATGCATGCAATGCCCAGTGACTAGGTGACCAGCTGCAGCTAGTCTTCTGATTAACCCTCCAGTTCTCAAAGCATCATGGAGAAGCTGCCCCCATATGTTGTTCTTTGAGCTCCTGACAGCACAGACTTTTCACAAATTGCATTGCTGCAAGCATAGCTTGTTCCCTGCTTGCTACCTTCTACTGTCTGCTTGTCCTTGTTAAACAGATCTATCCATCCTACTTCCCTGCAGAGCCATAGCCTCTGAATTTTATGTGGGCTTGGAAGGAAAATGGGCTACTGTCGTTTTTTCTGACGTCCCATGACGGTTTGGAGACATTCATTAGGAATTTCTCCTCCTTGCATTGATGTTGCGTAGGAGATAGTTGCTTTATTTTAGGGGTGACTTTGAATTAGGTTGGATTCTGTTCTCAAATGTACTATGGAACAAGGGGTGGGTGGTGTCACAGCTGAAATCTCATGCTAAATTCATCAGGATCAGCTAAACAGACAAAGCTCACAGATAAGGAAGATGATAAAATGATAGACATGTTTGTCTGTAAAGGTCCTCAAGAGATTGCTTATTGCCACTCCACAGTAAAGAAGGGTCAGGTGTATCTAAACCTTTGGTGACAGAGTATTGTCTACTCAGCTGTTACTACCCTGAATTGCTCAGCATAGATTTCACAACCGCCCCACACAAGCAAACTCCAGTGTGCAACTACTCTTTCAGTTGCAATGCCTCTTAACAGCAAAATTAAATTAAATCTGTGCTTCAAATTAAAAGTATGTCTTTTTATTCTTTCCTTGGTGGACAAGGAGATCAGTTGATTGGTATAATGAGCAGCAGAAAGACTGGAACATTGAAACAGGGAAATCTGTCTCCAGAGGCTTTGATCGTATAAGGTTTACTGGTACCTTTCTCACTTTCCTTGCCTGAAGGACAACACAGTGTAGATCCCAGATCTCTGCTGCCCATCTGCCAAAAACCATTGACAGAAGATAGGAAGTTTCCCCAGGATCACAGTGAGCCCTAACCAATCTTTTTTGAGGGTCAGAACTGGCAAACTTATAAATGCAAACATCTGGTGTTGCAGGCAATGTCTAGAGCATGGTAGTGTAGGAGACCGGATACAGCAGAAAAGAGAGGAGCTGGTTATGGCTGTAGTAGTCACACGGATGTTCTATATCTGGTCCAGTGTCATCTTGTAATCTGAGCTGGTGGGGTGAAGAAAGGCAGCTTTGAGCTTTCGTGTGAAGGTGGTAATGCAGACACCTCTCCCAGCTGCTCCCCCTCCGCTCCACTCACACCAAATGCCCTTCCATTTGCTCGGAGGCAAACAGGCAGGAGGAAGCCAAATGCTGCATAAGCTTCATGAGGCTGCTAATTGTGATGGCTGTCTGGAGCTGATGTGGTAAATAGAAATACCACAGCTGAGTCCAAATGGACATGCTGGTGTTTGTTTTTACCTTGCAGAAGCAAACTGAACATGAGGGCTTGATAACATCTGATCCAAGCCCTCAGAGCATACCCTGGCATACGGTGCCCTGAGTGACAAAGGGGCATGTCAGATGGACCATTTGGATAAAGAAAGTGACCCAAACTCTCCCACAGACCACATTTAGGAGATTTTGGATCCATGCATAGATAAATAACACAGCTGAACAATTTTCTCTGTATCGCATAGCTGCCAGTGACCTTGTATTTACAATCTACCCCAAAAGATACTTATCCTAGAAAAGTGCTAAGTACATTTGTACAAATACAGAAAGTGATCCTGTTTATATTTAACATACACATTTAAAGAACAATAAGATTGCAAGGTCAGTATTTAGGAATAACCAGCGTTATTATTAGGCTTATTCATGTAATATCACTCCTGCCCCTCTGCATATATCTGGTATTTATAGCTATATTTACCCCTAGTTATGGTCTTTATTCATATCTGAGAAAAATCTAGCATTTTCTGTTGCAGTGGAAGACTGTATCCTAAAAGTGCTAGAAGGTCACAGAAGGAGTTTTAGAGCTGGCATTTTCTAAATATACACAGTCATTTCTTCTTACACAAGCTTATCTTCTGCTCATTTGTTTGTGTGTGCCTGTGAGATATATATGCAGTTTATTCTGTATATATTCATGTCCACATCCTCTTATTTTTTATTTCTTTCCATTATAAAAAACATAATAAGGACTATATTTCATTTTTAGTATATCCATGCTACAGTGCAGGAAAATCTCAGTTCCTTTTCTGTAAAGCTGGGATTTACAATTCAGGTTTTTGCAGTCATCCTATTGAAGAAATGTGTTGACTAGCATCTGGGTGTTGTTGTTATTGCTACGCACTCTCTGTTGTCTGTTGAAGGGGTTGATAGCTTTTCTGCCAGACATTTTTGAGCTGGGACCATGGAAGCCAGCTTAGGTACAGAGGTTTATTGCCCCATGTGCAGCACTGTGTACGTGTGACTACCCTGCATGCAGCACCTGTGTGGGCTCTGGTATTTCACCTCCGCTGGTAAGCTCTTGTGGGAAACAGAAGCACTAGAGACACTTCAGCAGGGCACTAGCATCCGACGTGCCACATAGCACTGCGAGGCGCAGTATCATTTTCGGGAGGGTGGTTAGCTGAACTGGGGACTTTAGGCATGAATACAGAGCTCTAACCCCTCTTATGGTGCTGCAGCATCCAGCTAATATCGCCCAGGGGGGTCTGTACTGCGGCAGGTGTATCTCGCTGGTCTAAAATGGCAAACAGCAAAGCTGTAGCATGCATTTTGCACCACTCTCTTAATGAAATGGAGCTATCTGCGTGCTGGGCTGTGCCATCTGAGCCAGCTTGTTTTGCGGTCAGTGCATGGAGACCATTTAATATAGGTCACAATATGCTACAATGCAAATAAAGCAAAATCTGGAGTGACTGCACCCTAACATATGCATTCTTACACGCTGTCTTAAGTCATGGTTCGGGGACTGTTTATTTGTAAAAATAATTCCCTCTCTGAGCATTTGCAAGGGAGATGGCTTCTGTGGTAGTTCAGTGCTGTAGGACGTACCAAAATGACAGCCTCGCCTCCCTTTCTGACTTCACAGCCTCCATTTTTATTTGGAACCCTACTGTGAAGTACATCCTACCTTTTTTTTTTTTTAAAAAAAAAATACCCCCTCCAGCATCCCCTCTCCGACTATCAAAGAAAACCCTTTTGTGAGTACCTCACTGAAGCCCAGGTGAGGTTTCTTTCCTCTTCATTCTTTTTGTGCCCAATGATGAGCGTTTTGAAAAGAAACATGGCATCTGAATGCATGAGCAAATCTATTTGGGCACCTGCTTCTTGAAAGAGAGGAAGACAGAGAAGGGGATAAATGGCAGAGGAGCTACGTGATTACTGGAAACAGCTCTTTTCACATCCATGGTTTTTTTTGAGCAATCTTTTCCTTTCTAGTGGTAACAGTGCTTTTTTTTTTTTTCACTGCTGCTTTTCCAGAATTTGCTTTTACAAATAGAAATTAGTTAAACCTTGTGGCACTCTTGTGAGGTAAATAATATGGTACGGTCCAGTTTGGTCCTGTAGATCTGTTTGTATATAGAGCTACAAACATGCCCACCAGTAAAATCTTTTAAGGTTAGGTTCTGTGCCAGAAAAAGGGATGTAGAGAAGTGTGTGGGGTCCACCAAGGAGACTGATGGTGTAGGTTGCATGAGCTTACACCGGTTCCCGAGCAGAGAGCCTTTCCACCCTGTGGAACTTGCATCTGTTGAGGTATCTTATAGCATTTCTACCTTTCTGAGTTTCTGTATTTTTTTTTCCTATATGTGTTTGAGTGGCAATGAAAGGCGAGGGAGATCAGGAAGCTGCAGAGGAACCTAAATCTGCCTGTGAGATGACTCCAGCCCCTGGCAGATCTCCTGGGAGCCAAATGGCTGTTTGGTCTGTGATGGTGGACAACTGGCCATGCTGGTTCTTCGGGGATGGGGAGGACAGCTCTGATGCGTTCCCCCAAAAGAAGAATTTAAAGGAAACATGTCTGTCCTCTCACATCTGTTACATGTTATTAGTTTTCCTGTGGGAATGGTATAAGCTTATTCATGACTATATGCTACCATGGCAGTAGTGGAACGTGGCTGCTACTTCATACTGTCCTTTATAACCTGGCCTAGGCTGAGTCTTGGAGTCCAGGTAGAGCAACTATAATCCTAACTGTACTTCTGACTTGATACTCAGTTCTAGCTCTGCACTCTCATGGCAGGAGTGCTCCACTCCTTAGCAGAGGAGTGATACTACCTACTTCCCTAACGCAATATATTTAGATTTCTGTGACAAACAGCCACACCTAAATTCAAAGTGTTGTTATAAAATCTTAGCACCAGTCATAAAGAAAAGCACTGCACCCAGCTGAAACTGTAAAGAGAATTTAAACAGTGTTGCAATTATCTCATTTGTAAATTGAGAAGGACACTGCTGGTAGCAAATTTTATGTAAAGTGTTGTAGGGTTTTTAAATGGCCATAAGTAGTCAGGGCGTTTTCTCTGAGTGTGTTGTGCAAGATGGAATAAATGGCGGAATGATTTTGGCTTTTAAAACTAGGCTGAATAAAATGCTACAAGATATCCTGCATGGGTGGGCTCGCTCTGACAGGCAGATGCATTCAGGAATATAACGTGTCTTGTATGGCTCTGATTTATACGACTCTGTGAAGGTGCCTAAGGGCTGGTTTAGACACAAGCTTGCACTGTTTCAATTAAACCTGTTTTCAGTCTAGGATTTTCAGTTCAGAATGAAATTTACTGTCATCAAGACAGCTAAAAAATGTCAAGCTCTGCTTTTTGCATCTCACTGTAGGTGTCTGAGTGAAGTGGTGCAGCTCTGCAGGTATTGCACATATGGAAAATAGAGAGGTAGGTGCTGCCAGAGCAAATGTCCTGAATTCCCTCAGGGAGGGGTTTAATTCTCTCCACTGACTCCAGGGCATGAGGAGATGAAGTCCGTAGCTTAGACAACTGGAGTGACAGACCTGGAGTAGATGATATAGATAGCATCTCCTCTCATTTGTGCTATTTCCTTTTTTCCTTTCTGTAATTGTCCTTCCAGTGTTTACACCCAAATTTCCACTGCTGGGTAGAAATCAGAACCACAAATGCAAATGTTCTGGAAAAGATATGAAGAATAGCCTGTATAAGAAATGAGAAATAATAATAACTTACTAAGATATCTGTAGAGCAATTCAAGAAAAAGTGGGGAAAAAGAGAAAATAAAAGAGCAATGAAAAGGTGCAGATGATGACTTCAGGAAGATGTGGCTGGAGGTCCTGTGAATGGAATATAGAGAGGTTTTTGACCACATTTGTTGGCTGAGCCTTGAGTTTTCAGAGAAGTCAAAGGGATCGAGACAGGCAACTTAATGGGATTTTGACACATAATTTTCTTTCAGAGAATCTTGCCTTAGATACCCAAGTGAGAAAGTATATTCTATTCTTGTACATATATATAAATGTATATATGCACATATACCACATGTATATATGCATACACATATATACTTATACGTATATATACACCACATGCACACAAATATAAAATGTACATTCAATAGGTTTATGTGCATAGTAATTGGGTACACATATACATATATACCTTCCTCCCCTTCATATAAATACAACCACAAATTGACTAGAGTTTCTAGGAAAAAGAAATAAATAGCAGTTAGATACCTAAAATGCCACTTGGACTATTAACACTGAGCTCCTAACAGAGGGTTTCAACTGTCCCTCAATCTCCTCCTCAGTTTGTTTAGCTCTCTGAGAAGCTGTGAGCTCCCCTCTTTTACTCAGTGGTTTAAAATCAGCTTCCCCAGATGCTCAAAGGCTCCGGTTGTCCATCTTTTGCCCCAGTCATAGAATCATAGAATCATTTAGGTTGGAAAAGACCTTTAAGATCATCGAGTCCAACCATTAACTGAACACTGCCCTTCCACCACTAAACCATGTCCCTAAGTACTTTGTCTACACATCTTGTAAATACCTCCAGGGATGGGCACTTCCTGGCAGCCCGTTCTAGTTCTTAACAACCCTTTTGGTGAAAAAATTTTTCCTAATGTCCAATCTAGACCTGCCCTGGCACAATCTGAGGCCATTTCCTCTTGTACTAAAGGGACAGTCTATCCAGGATTTGCAAATGAAGTTGCATCCCTGTGTCTGGCCTGGCAGAAATGATCTGAGCCACTCAGCTGGTGGGATGGGCAAATACAGTACCCAGAGGTAGAAATAACATGGAGATTGGAGCACTAATCTCAGAATCATTAGACTTGGATTCAACCTTCTGTTTCAGGGATTCACATCTACGTTGCCTCATAGAAAAAAGTGGTAGCCAGCACTCCTGGAGAGCTATTTCTTGCTCCTGAACCGAGGCCACAGCAGTGTCTATGTACAGAAGTTCTTGCAGTCAAAGCCAGCATCGATGTCCTGCACTCATATTGCTCAGGACAAGCCCCCTCTGTGCTGGCCTTCAGGCTTTTCTGGACTCATTGTAGCCCTGGTATTTAGAGTATCTAAAATAAAGAGCTGGAGATAGCTGGAGCTGTCTAAAATGGTACTGTAGGACTGAACTTGATGCAGTCTCACACATGCTGGTGCTGAGGTCTTAACCAGGAGGGCTAAGAGGAGGGGGAAATATAGTGCAGCAGAAAACAAGTTGTTTCACTCCAAAGGAGGATTCCAGGCAAAACTACAAGCAGGCAGTCAGGGCACTGGAGAGAAAGGAAGAGGTAAATCCTATTTGTGTCTAAGAGCTATGGGACTAAACAGAGAGCAGAAAAGAGAGACTGAATTTGCAGCTTAATGGGTAGGGCTCTTGATTGTAAGGATTCAGTTATAGATAATTTATGTTTCTCCTTCCTCGCAAGTAATGTCTATCATCACCCCTGGCCAAAAAAGGTGAGAGTATAAAACATTCACAGAGGTAATCAGCAGTCGACAAAAGTCTGGCCTGGCTATTTTACAGAATGAGATACTGCAGTCTGGGGAGGGACTGGCTGGGAAAAAGAGTGTAGAAAAACATGAACACCGTAGAAAAAATGGATAGACAGTAATTACTTAGTGTAACACAAGCGGAGAGCCACCCAGTGAAGTTGCCTGGGAAACTTGTAACAAACAAATTAAGTGTTTTTCACATCATCAAATTATGGAACTCATTGTCATGGGATACTGGGAGAGCCCAGACTTGAATAAGATGGTGGGGGGACACAACACAACGATGACAGACTCATGGGGAAAATATCTCTTGCAGCCTACTCAAGCTGTAACAGAAAGGTTTGTTAAGGGTGAGGATCTGATATAACCTGTGGCTGAGGAAGACCCTAAGCTGCTGACAGCGGGAAGCAGGGAAGGTTTGCTATTGATGTGCTTTTTCATTCTTTCCTAATGTCTTTCTCAAAGCCTCTGCTATTGGTTGTTGTCAAAAACAAGAACTCGGTTAAACATGCCTTTGGTCTAACTCAGTGATGCTCTTCTTATGTTCCTGTAAAAGAAATCACAGAAAATCTGAGAACTGTTACTTTTAATGCTGGAAAGGGAATATTTCGCATATTTTTCCTGTTGCCTGGATAGCGCAGCATACTGCCACGCACGAATTGTGCCAATAATCCCGTTTAACTCTCCTTATTCCACAGAGGATTCAAATTCAAAACAGCAGCTCCAGGCACTTAAAATACCATGTAGGAAGCCCAAATAAAGGACAGTGATCACAGAAAAACCTTCTAAGCTGCTTGGGCTTGATTGAAAAGTTCCTGTTTATGTCTCGGAGTGTCAGATATTTTGGAGCAAACTCCCCTGGTGCCTACCTCTTACGATGGAGGTTATAATTGTTGCCTTATAGCAAATGACATGCCACAGGCAATCTAAGCCAATCTGAGCGACACAAGAGGAAGTCTGTTCCTACTCCTTCTCCTTCCAGTCCCGGGCACATGGTCCCATGACTTCCCTGTGCAAGTACAAGCATTTCTGTGGCTGTACAGTCTGCTCAATCTGCAAGATGATAACCATACGGCTACTTGAATGTTAATGAGCAGAAATGTGGGGCACAGGCTAAAATCACTATTTTTGAGAGCAATGAGGTTTTATATTGGCTTAGACCACTTGTGAAAGCATGTATACCATCTTTCATGATATCTGATTACTAAGCATGCTTGGTCCAAGATGAAGTTGTTTGGACGACACTGATTTCAGTTAAGAACTTGTGGAGTTAATGATCATTTATACAGTACATACTGCGTGGAGCATTTGGTCAGGAAGTGGAAGACCAAGGATTTAAATTAATGTTCACATTGTTCAGATTAAGATGGAGGATTGTACAGCTGAGAAGGATATCCTTGCTGTAAGTCAAAGACATATTCTTAAGAAGATCCCCTACATCCTTCCTGTTTAAATCAGGGGTGAAAAATTTACAAGATCAGAAGAGGTGAGACAGAGTATATTTCCAGCTTAGACATTAGGGACCTCAACAGGGGATGGAAAAGCCTGTTTCTTTTCCCTGATGATTTTTTTTGCCTCAAGTGCTGATGTAGGGTAGGATGTATCCTGTAATGGTGGCTGGATACCCAGTTGTCCCTATTCCCAGGTGCAGAATCAGGCTCTTTTACTCTTCTTCTTTTGGGTGCCATGAATTCTGCATGCTTGGGTGCAAAAAAATTGGCTTGAACAGATGTGGAGGTATCTTTCTACCCAGGTGAACCTACAGATGGCAGTTCACGCACCCTCCAGTACTTCTGGGAGGTATAAATTCAAACCCTGTTAGTCTGAGGAAGACACTGAACTCAGCTTTACCAATTCCTGGATAAGATGTTGTGCACAAGAGAGTTTTTGCAGAGGCCTTCTCCTCAAGGGAAATCAAAAAATTTAAGCCATGATTGGGTTTCAGGCTCTGAATTGCACACTGGCAGGGGCAATGTTTCAAATGCATCCTTCCCTTTGGCTTTGCCTGTTGTGGCAGGTTGCAGCGTAGGAACCAAATCATCTCTTGTTTTACTTGAAGGGAACCTAAGCACGTGATGCATCTGACTGGAGCAAGGCATCCAGGCATGTCACTGCCAGGCATTGCCCTACGAAACTGCCCGAGACAAATGCACATGAGTGTGGTCTGCCAACACAGGCCTGTCACTAACACAGGAGAAGTAGAAGAATTTTAATTAACTAGATTCCAGCTACCCTAACACCCAAAACCAGGTTTTAATTGGGTCTTGAGTGTGTCCCCTTGAGTGCTGAAGGCTACAGCCTGCTCAGGAAAGCCCTGTGACTGTCACTCACATAGAAGACCTCGGCTGTACATGCAGCAAGTCTTCCCAGTAATTGAATGGGCCTGTGAGTAAGCTTCCAAAGAAATGTAATTGCATGTAAGGCTACCTATTTACCCAGAAAATGAACATAAAGGCAAAGAAATTTAAAAAGAGCTATGTATTTTTATGTTAGGAATAAAGCCAAGTTCAGCAATGTAGTGAAGATATGCCTGTAATTCACTTATAGGAGTTTCAAAAAAAAGGATGTTTATTTGGTGAATATTTATATTTTTTTTTAATAATGGTAATTAAAACAGTAAGAAAAGAGGTGGTGGGAGGACATCATATACCTCCTCCTATTCCTGGGATGAAATTCACAAGCTTCAAATACTATCATCAAAGATAAAAGGCTTGTTGTGTTGGCAACTTTACAGTCGCTTTTCAAGCCTGTCAGATAGTCATGCTGTGGCATCAGCCATTGTTCTTCTGGAGGCCTCCTTCTTCTCTGACTTGATGGGAAAAAAATCTGTCATCTTTTAAATGATATTTTCTTCCCAAATTAAAAGGAGCGCAAGAATTGGCAGATCCCTCTTTAGGTGTGAGAAGCCATCTATTATTTATATACCTCTTTTAACCCTGCTGCTGTTACATCTGATTGCAGGAAAACCCAACAAGCTGCCACTCACCATAAAAAAATAAATAACATTGAAAATGCTGCTTTGTATTGAATTAAAATATTGGAAATGCAAAGCTCTACCTTGATGTTGGGATCAAGGGAGGTGCATTTGTGTTGCTGCAGTCATGAGACAGAACCCATTCTTTTCAAAGTAATTGGCTGCCTGCTGTCAGAAGTCCTGAGGAAAGTTTGGCATGTTTTTCCTTGCTGTATTTATTTAGAAGAGGATGCTGCCTATAGGTGGACATCTTCAATCAGAAGTAAATGGCTACCCACAATCCAGCTACTGAGTTTTGAGCATGTGTGCTTGCTTATATCATGCAATGTATTTTTTTTCTGGTTCTGTGCCTTTAAGCTGTTGGGAAGACAACTGAAAAACTCCTCTGTGAATGTGGAGCAAGCTAAATTCTAAAAGATTTCCACTTCAAAATTTACAACAGAGACTTCTGAAATCCTTGTTTAGAAGTCTTTTGGAGAAGAGATGTGGCCTCAAAGCAGCTCAAATACCTCGTCTCTGTCTAGAAGCTCAGAAATAAATCTCACACGCCATCTGGCAGGGAAAAGAAGCAGACTTAGACTGTGCAGAGGAAAGGAGCCATTGACCAAATGTTTCCCACTTAAGTATCATTCAATGGATATTTGCCCCCTTCTCACCCTGAGAGCTCAGATTACTCAGTGAACATCTTTGCCACGGTACGAAATGTGTGTGTATCCAAGATGTATGCTTTCAAGCAAAGCTATTGATAGCTGATAGTTAAAAAAAAAAAGGAAACAACACAGCAAAACAGTTGGCTAGTTCCAGTAAAACTTCATATGATGAACAATACAGACTAGAGCTGAAGTTTTGCATGAAATCATGAGCAATTATAATCAAAAGGAGCTTGAAGAGATATGATATGAATTCCTGGCATTCCCCTGGGATAAAATAGTCCTGCAGGGCTCTTCCTGACTCATGAGTCTGTAGTGAATTGAAGGAGGAAAATAGGACATATCAGCTGATAGAACAGATAAAGAAGTAATAAATTCTTAGTATTATGGACCAACCTGCCTCCTGCTGTAAATGTGTTTCTCATATTGAAGGGGCATATTCTGCCCTCATCTCCACCACGAATCACTGGGTTTTTGAAATGTAGCCTAAAAGTAAAATGAAAACCAAAGGCTATGTCTGATATTATTAGCATCCTATGAGCATCTGGATTTATTTTTTCATGGTGAGACAAGGAGAATATCAGTATTACTAGTTTTTGTACATACTCAGTTGGGTTATTTTTCATATTATGAAAAGAGTTTCTGAATTTTGAGCTCTAGAAATTCAGGCAAAATATATTTATCCAACTTCTGCATACAACAAAATTTCTCTCATCAACCAGCTACTCTGTACCTTTCCCTAATCTCAGATATCTGAAAATAAACAGTCTAACTCTGGGCTAGTAATCTATTTAATGGAGAGAAACAGGCATCTCCAAAATATGACACATCTCAGACCATGCTAACTACCATGGCTCAGTGAGTCATTCCCTGTCATGCCCATCCTGGTACAGATGCTTTCTAGGAATTGAAGACCAGTAGGCACTGAAGGCTGCACAGCAGACATAATAATTTTGGTTCTAAATTCAGGTCACTACTATGAACCTGGTCTAGATCCAATTAGTGACCTGCTATAGAGGTGAAAGACTGAATAGCCCATTGGTAATTCCCTGAGTTATTTGGTCTCCCAAAGCAATTTTGTTTAGCTTGAAGCCTGTTCTTCCAAACTACTGATTTATATTTTAGCTGAGTGCAAGCAGGATTTTAATCATTAAATGTAATAACAGCATTTGTTCTTATAGGGTAAAGTCAGCTCAATCCATATCCAGTAAAGAAGCCTGAGTAATTGAAATAGAAGCACGCTACTCCATCACTTCAGGCATGTAACAATAACAGCTAATAGCAAAAGATGATATATCTCATCCCCTTGGAGACACTTGAGTAATTTGTAGGCCAACAAAACGATCATCTATAGCAGCTACTTAAAGTGGGAAAGATGGTTTCAGTCCAATTGTATCTCGATTTATGCTTTGGATTGTATTACTAATCTCTATGCTGGGGGTAGGTTTGCACAGGATATCTGTAACTCGACAAATACACACGCATGCTCACACACTCTCACCTGTGCCCACGCTCACTCACATACTTTTCCTCTCATAAAGACCATATTGTAAAATCAGTTTTTGTTGATAATTATTTGAACTCTATAGAACAGAACATGGCACAGCAAGGAAGTTTGTTTAAATGCCTGAATTTCAAGACGTCGCATCACTTTTTCACTTTTGTGATGTTAAATGTATCAAAGCAAATGTACTTGTGCTAAAAAAGAAAAAAAATACCCACATATCTGGTTACTGCTGCTGGTAGAATCTAACTTCTGCTTCTGTGGTGAAAATAATGAATGTATTAAGAGAAATAAATCACTAGCCACCTAGGTGGTAACAGCCCCCTCCATGTAAGAATAAGCCTTGTTGGACACAGCTGAAAGGTAGGAAACAGTTTGCTGGATTCAGGCACTGATTCACACAGAATCTTTAGGTGATTTTGTCAGTTGTGCTGCAGTATGTTTCTAACAAGTGCTGTATACTCCAAGGGCAGAGGTAGATGACCCTGAAGACGTCAGGGGCAGAACAATTCCAGCAAACTGTGTTGTCTGTTCCCAGGAGAGCAGGGGTCCTCCTCAAGAGGTCCTCACTGGCAGCTACCTCTCTCTGCAGGGGACATTGTAGAAACTTGCCGTAGAAAAAAATGTTTCACCTGGCAATTTAAATGTGGGTACAGGTGAGGCATCCAAGTTAGCTGGATTAGATTACTCTATTATGGAATCAAAATAACTCAGGTGACTCCTTGACTTGCTGTAGAGCCTTGGCTATTCTGTGGATCCATACGAGCAAAAGTATTTCTTTTTGACCAATTAGATTGTGGAAGCTTTTGGAAGAATAATTTTCTAATTCAGAGATGTGCACCATGTATCATCTGGTTCATCGTTACACGTACTCTTATCTAATAGCTTAACTGGTTTTCTAAGAGACTACACAAACAGCTTGTTTCCACAGTACCTTGTTATGCCAGCATGGGAAGGGAAGTGTGCTCAGGCTGCATGTGGATAGAGGAAAAAAAATTACTCTGAGAGTGCAGATGTATAGTCAAGAAAAAGATAAAATGGAATAAAGAGTGATTCGTTTGGGGAAAAATAAAAAAGCATGTGGTCAATGAATTTAGATATCTAATTTAGGTGTGAATGAATGCAAAGAAATTAATAATTTTGAAAATAACTTGAAAATACAGAGATGGAATGCTTATTTAGGTTTCATGTAAAAAACCAAGATTATGGCATGGAGACAGCAGTCTCTCTGGGTGAGTTTCATGTCACTGAATTCCAGGGGTTGGGTACACCTCCAGATTAAGACACCTATGGTTAGGTTTGTAAGAAGTATGTTTTCTGCATGCAGGTGAGGTTGCCCGAGATTCATTACAGGCAATGAAGATCTCTCTAATCAATTGCCCCCATGCAGGTGTCTACTACCACTTGAGAAGCCCTCAGGTATTGTGCTTGGTCTCCAGCAGACAATGGGTTCTCCACAGGTTCTGTGTCTCATCTATCCCCATCTGAGAATCTCAGGTATCTCAGGGCATCTTGAATTGCCACAGAAGATGTCTTAATACAGATAACTGAGTCCTACTCAAAACATATTTAATAGAGGTGGAACCAAGTGTACTGCAGCAACAAGCAGGACAGTCTGCATGAAAGAGTCCATCTACCACCCTATGACTATGAGAGAAAGATGGAGTGGTATAAGGAGCAATGAAATAATTAAGAGAAAATTCTGACAGAACTTACTGAAGAGGGAATGCTATTAGGATTACGGAACATTCTTGCTAGGTAAATTACATCAGCACCTGGGACTTTAAAATTTTGATAGCATAAAGCAATAGCAAAAGTAATTTTCAACTCATTTGCATTATAGATACTCACTTGACATAAAGGTCTTCTGCTCCCCCCTCTGATAACTGTATTTGTCCAAATTATTTATCATAAATGAAACACAAGATGAATTCAACTATTTTTCCCTGTTTATAAATAATTTTCAAGCTCATCTTAATTTGTATGGAAGTATTCATTGCGCATAAATATTTGCCAACTAGTTTATGAGGACAAATTACAGATGACAACTTGTTCCTGAACACTTATTTCAACTCTTTATTACTCCTGAGTTGTGATTAGTCATCCATATCACATGGTATTGAACTGACTGTTACTTTTTAATCAAGAAAACAATGATTAATGATGGCAATTAACCAATAATGAGAAACAAGAATAATGTGAAGTTCAGGACTCGCAAACATTTTAAAATAAACCAGCAAGCATTTGAAGACACACAGGCAACCAATGCTAGTTTCCTATGAGTATGAGCATGACTAGCTTAATATGTTCATTGATGAAACATACATCTCCTCCAGGTATTATTCTTAAAAAATTATACTGCCTTTGCTACATCCAAAAGTAATTTTGGGATAGCACTTAACTAGTTTGTTGTTCCATGTTGTGTTTGCTCACTTTCCAGGTGAAGGATTTTATTAACATTGCATTTCCCCCCATGGCCTGCAGTATTCTCTGATGTAGTCTTTTGGGGTCTTTCTGAAGTCCGGTCCTGCACAATATGTATTAATTCCCAGTTTTGATCCTGGCTGGAGCTATACCAAAAAAGAAAAAAAAAGTCAACAAAAAAAGACAAGAAGCAGCTGCGCATATTGCAGACAAATACTTGTTATTTTGAATTTACTTGGTTGAAATAGCCACTGGGAACCCTCAAAGAACCTTGTTCTGGGCTATAAGGAGCAGAAGGTCTCACTGCTCAAAGAGTGACTGATGCTTCACGGTTGTGGCAGAAGCAGCTCCAAGCACTGTCATTTGAGTACCAGTGCACTAGCAAATACGTGGTAGAAATAAACTTGCCTTGGCAGCAAAATGGATAAGAGTGCCTTGTGTATCTTTTAACAGCTCTTCTTCCTCTGTTTTTGGAAAGAAACAATACATAAACCACTTAAATCTGTGAGATTCCTTTAATGATGTCTCTCCTGACGAAGACAGCTTTGACCTTTTTTCAAATTAGTTGGGGGGAGGAAGTGGAGCAGAATATCCATTTACTTTCTCTGCAATCTCTCCATTTACAAACACAGAATCTCCTTTATCAGCCAAGCTATGAAGAAAACCCAACCTGATTACACCTGTTAGATGACAAAAATCCAGAAGAATATGGAACCACCAGAGAAGCAGTGGAGCAAGTGGCACTGGGGAAGCAGGATGAAGTCCCTCTCTCTCACTCCCTTACTACCCAGTATATTGGGACCAAAACCCTGTGAGCAGGGTTTTGTTGACAGAAGAGATGATGACATCATGACTCCATTGTAGCTGATGGAGTTAACCTGATCACACCAACCAAAGTTTGGCTTAGCAAGCGGCAAAGACAATCTTTTGATTGTTGTCTGGCAGCTTCAAAGAGTGATGGGCAATTCAGGCAACTTCATGAGCAGCAGAGCGTATGAAGCCTGTTTTCCTAAGGATTTGTTCCATGAAGTTGGATTCTCTGGGGTCTAATAAGAAGTGAGCACCAGCTCAAGCTTGTCCTTCAGGTTTCATAATGGCTCTCTCCCACGTTGATTCTCCAGTGTGTAGTAATGTATGTGCCCGTGCTGCAGCCTTTTCCCTGCTTCAAGCTCTCCTTCCAGTTTGTATTTATTGTAAGAATATAATGTTTTGGGACTTCCATTTGACTCTCAGATGTAGTTGTAACTGATGAATGGATTCGGAAGGAACCAGGAAAGGGCAAAAGAGCACGTACACACCAAAAATATAGGCAAAATAAATGTAGAAAGACAGTTTACATGTATTTTCATGGGCAAGTAGTAATGTGCATTCATAATTATAAAAAAGATTTGGTTCAATTAGATAAAAAAAGATACATACACTTTCTTGCTGTAGATATATCAGCATTGCAGTTTGGCTGTGCAATGGCTGTCACCCCAGGCAGACAGAACATCCTTAAACACCCACCCCATCCCCCCAAACACCCCTGCCCTCAAAAAACCCCAAACAAACCAGAAGCACCCTCAATACCCCTACAGTGGAGATGCTGTCGTATAAATGTTCACACGGGCTGAAGCAACCCATATGAAGTACCTGAGTACTTACTTTACTTGCTGATAAATTTACCATGACATCCTCATTACTGTACTCGTTCATGGTAGAGTACATGAAATGCTGCAAACAAAAAACCTGAGGCCCAGTTGCAGAGAAGGTATTTCTGAAGCACTTCTCCTTAAGACAAGCTAAGGAGTGGAGTTCCATGGGCCATGGGTCAGGCGAGCAGGCATTCATAATCACCTCTAAGCTACGCAGAGGACACACACCTGGCTGTACACTGTTGCGGCTCTGCCCACCTGATCAAACCAGTTCAGTAGTGTGCTGGTGAGAGTGGCTGACGGCAGGAACCTGGGGAAGATTATAAGATCAGGATCAGTATGTAACTGATATTCCTGAATGAATTCACTCAGGCTCCACCAAGTCAAGGTGCCAGGACTTCCTCCACTGAAGATGGGAGTGCCGTGTTTAATAGCTCTATTATTGATTTTGCCTGTCGGTTTTTGAAGCTTGCTAAACCTTCAGCATCTGTACTATCATGTGATGGGAGGTTCCCCAGTATACCTACATATGGTGAGAGGAATTATCTGCCAGGGCCTTGAATACATCACCAGAACTTCTTTCTTGGCCCTGGCTTGCTGCCTTGACTTCTCTCAGACATGCTTCAACACTGCAAACCTTCCCTGGTTGCCACTGGGCTCTTGGATGACCCTTGGTCCCCAGACCTTCTCTGCTTGGATATCAAGGGACTGTGTCTCCGTCAGTGAGGACCCTGTCCCTGCCTTCCTTGCTGCCACCCTCTGCTCTTGGCTGCCCTTCCCCTGTGGAGCAGCCCCGGCTGCGCCCTGGCAGTGAACCACTCAGTCTGCTTTGGACTTCTTATGTGCCAGTTCCCCTTGATGACCTTTGGTTGTTGTCTTAGAAAAGAGAGTGATCAGTCAGTTCGTCTCCATCTTCACAGGATTTTACAGACTTCATTTCTATGTGTACCTCAGTTTCCCCATATATAAATTGCGAGTAAAGTCCTCGCTTTCCTCTGTAAAATCCTTTATGATCTAAAGATGAAAAGTGTTATGTAGTATCTGCCTAGGCCTACACCTCGAGGCATCTCCCACTGGAGCCAGTAGGAGTAGACACCTATGCACCTGTGTGGAACTGGCTCCTACTATAACTATGTTATCGTGATGGGGAGTTAATTTTCCTTAGCTTCAGTAGTTTAAATAATAGGCATTTAATATAAATTAGTCAGCTGAGGTACGCGAGTAGTTTCAGCCCACCTTATAATCCCCATGGTGTCCACAAAGAGAACCTAAATTAATTACTTAGATGGCCAGACCTAACTGGTTGTTTTATGCTAGGTGTCAAAAAGTTAATGGCTAATTTACTTGTGTCCAGACTGATGGATCCAGTATTAGCCTTTGCTAATAAGTAAAGTATTTGGTTATAAATCATTAGAATAACAAATATTGTCCTGCTGCAGCCTTATAATGCAGCCGGTTTAGACATTCTGAAAAGGTTGGGAAAAAAGGCTTAAAAGATTAGTGATGTAATCCAAGAAATCATCTTCTGCATCTAGTCCAGATATTGATTAATTCTGATTCTTCCTTAATTTCCACCAGGTTAAAGAAAAGATGACTTTGAATTGATAAAGATGATTTGTTCCTACTCTGCTGTGCTTTAGTAATCTCAACAATGTTTTAACCTGCCATGAGGGTACTGAATATATGGCATATTTAGCTCTGTGTGAACCTGAATTATCTTTTTGGCATATAATTTATTAAAGAGATGAGTATTTTTGCTGATATTTTTCTTTTTAGTAAGCTGAACCCTCTGGTCCTAATCACAAAAGAATGTAATGGCAAAGATTTGAATAAGAATACGAGATAATATGACATTGAGACATACCTCATTTGTATGCTTTTGGTTTAGATTATTAACCCTGGTTCTGTTTCAAGGAATGATTATAAAATTAAACCAAAACCCCACAAACTCTACCCTTCAGATTTATTTCTCAAATATATCAGTTCCTTTTTAACAGTTTCAGTTCCTGGTGTTTAAATCTTGAAGCTATTGTACGTGATCACATACTGCCATAAAATCTACAAAATGTACGAACGGTTGAGAAATGCAAATTGTTTTCAGGTTTTACAGGAATCTGCACCGGGGATAAAGTCAAATGGAAATTGTTTGCCTCGTAGGGAAAACAAAGGAGTAAAAGAGCAGGAGTTTCCAAGGTCTCACAGAAGTTTACGTGCCCATTAAAATCGGCCACCTTGCCACTTGCTGTGTTACGTTCGGGGAGCGTGAATGTTGTGGTTTAACCCGGCAGGCAGCTGAACACCACCCAGCTGCTCGCTCACTGCCCCCCTCCCTCAGTGGGGTGGGGGAGAGAATCCGGAAAAAAAAAAAAGTAAAACTTGGTGGGTTGAGATCAAGCAGTTTAATAAGAGAAAAGGATAACAATAGTAATAAGAATAATAATGGCAAGAGAAAGTACAGAATATACAAACCAAGTGATGCACAATGTAATTGCTCACCACCCGCTCACCGATGCCCAGCCCATCCCAAGCAGTGATCCCTCTTCCCCCTGGCCAACTGCCTCCGAGCATGACGTCACATGGTCTGGAATAGCCCCGTGGCCAGTTGGGGTCAGCTGTCCTGGCTGTGCCCCCTCCCAGCTTCTTGTGCACCTGGCAGAGCAGGGGAAGCTGAGCAAGTCCATGACGAGTCCAAGCACAGCTTAGCAATAACTAAAACATCGGTGCGCTATCAACTTTCTTCTAGTACTCAATCTAAAACCACAGCGCTATGCCAGCTACTAGAAAGAAAATTAACTCTGTCCCAGCCGAAACCAGGAGAGTGAAGCAGCCTCCCTGCGCTTCCGTTTGTTCGGAAAAAGCCTGCTGATGAGGGTTTCACGATTAGAGCCCGCGGACATGAAATGTGTAGAATGAGTTTTGGAGCAGGCTCGAGGGGGCAACTAAACCCGCGGTGTGTACCTCCGCACCTTCGCTCCTCTCTCCTCCCTCTGCCAGGCTCTGCCCGGGGGGTCTTGACCTATTATTTTCTCTTTTTTTTTTTTTTCCTTTTCCCCGCAGAGGGGAGGGGAAGGGAGCCTTAGGTCACGCCTGGGCTGGGTGTTCAACCGCTGGTGGCTGCAGGGCCGGTGCCCCGGCGCTCGCACCCCGCCGCCGGGACCGGGGCTCAGCCCCCGCCGCGCCCGGGCGGCCGCGCCCCGCAGCCGCCGCCCGCCCCTCCGCTGCCTCCAAAGCAGAGCCCCGGGCTCCCTCCGTAGTTCAAGCGGGGAATTACAGACACCTCCGGCAGTCGATCCGTCCTGAAAAACCGGGAAGGCGAGCTGTTGGTGTGCGTGTATGTGTGCCTGTTGCAAGAGGGGCAACAGCCCGGGATGTGTGTGTGATAATTTGGGGGAGCCCCGGACCACCCGGCGTGGAGAGGCAGCAGGTCTCTCTTCTCCAGGACCCTGATGGGGAGATCTACCCTGTCGACTAAAGCGAGCCTGGCAAGCTGTAAGGGCGCTTGTGACCCACATTGGGTCAAGGCCTGGTGCCCCAGGGGACAGGTCTACGGTGCCTGCACTGGCCTGCCTGTCACTTCACAGGCGTAGCTTTGATCTTGCCTCAGAAAACATCTGTCTTTAAACTCCAGATGTCCTTTGTTAGCATGCGCTGCTTTTGTCCTGGTTTCGGCTGGGATAGAGTTAATTTTCTTCGTAGTAGCTAGCATAGTGCTGTGCTTTGGATTTAGTACTAGAAGAATGTTGATAACACGCTGATGTTTTCAGTTGTTGCCAAGTAGTGCTCAGACTGCTCAAGGACTTTTTGAGCTTCTCCTGCTCGGCCAGGTGCATAACAAGCTGGGAGGGAGCACAGCTAGGACAGCTAACCCAAACTGACCAAAGAGCTATTCCATACCATATAACGTCATGCTCGGGGGGGTTAATCAGTCAGTTGTGGGGAGGGTGATCGTGGCTTGGGATGGGCTGGGCATCGGTCGGCAGGTGGTGAGCAATTCTGTCTCTATCTCAGCCCACGGGTCTTACTTTTTTTTTTTCTTCCCCATTCTCTCCCCCATCCCACTGAGGGGGGGGGGTGTGAGCGAGCGGCTGCGTGGTGCTTAGTTGCCAGCCGGGTTAAACCACGACAGCTTTGTCTGGAGATGGTCGGTCACAGCACATGCAAGAAAATAACAGGATAACTGTGCATCCATGGCAGTTGGCCTCTGCGGGGGGCATGAAGCCCAGAGCAAGTGTGATCCCAGAGACAACCAAAGAAAGTCCTGGAAGAGCTAACAGAAAACATTGCTACCTCAGGCTTGATTATGAAAAAGTCAGACCAAGATATAAGTCATGCACTGTTGGCCCCTAATTGCTAAAATATTGTTGTCAAAAGCATATCTTGAAATGCTACAATAGTTGTCAGCCCTGGTGGGCTAAAAGGACCCGCCTGCCTCTATCAAGTGAAAAAAGACATATTGGAAAATCAAATCATTCACAGATGGGAGATTTTCTGTATAGAGCTTATAGAATAAAGAAATATTCATGATTCCTATAAAAAGGATTTGTTCAAAGATAATTTTGCCACTGTTGCTAGGACCAGAGACCAACAAGTGGAGCAGAGCAACTGCTTCCCTGTAAGTGCACGAGTGCATAAAATCGGGCTGACTCAGAAACAGCCAGACAAATACAGAGGGGCTGCACAACTCCTTTTGACATTGCTTCATAAAACTAAGTTTCTGTCACTTCCTAGCTGTGACCAGTGTCTTCAGTCCCATTGGTCATCTGTCATTTGTCTTTCAGTACAAGCAAGAGAGTCCTCTCTGAAATCAGAGCGGGCTAAAACTTCTCTTCAGTTTTTGTGCTCTTTCCATGGACCTTATTTTTTGCCACTTTGCAAAGAAAAGGTTAAGCAGGGTGAATTTGGTGGCAACCTCAGAGGCGGGCCACTGGCACATGCTGTTTGAATGGGTGAGAGAGCCCCTAGCTTATAAAGCCATCCTTGTATTTCTCCTTTTCTGGGATTTTAAATAAATGCTCTTCGCATTACATTGCATGCTCAGAGCAAGTTAAAGAAAGGACCTCGCAACATAGCTTTAACCTCTCCTCCTTGATGTCTCCGCGAATCTCTTCCAGCTGTACCCTTAGCTGGCAGTACTGTCACTAATTGATGTCTTTTAACCTTGGAAGATTTGCTCAAGAGATTCTTGCTGATCAGTCAAGCTGAGGGGGAAGAGAAGGCCTGGTCATTTGTGCCCTCTTTGCTTTAAACAACCTACTGGCACAGTCTGCCCTGGCTACGCCAGAAGTAGCTAAGAGCAGCTCACAAGGTGCTGACTGCTTCTGCCCGATCGACCCTGGGCCATGCTTCTCTCTCCCCTTCCCCACTGCTGTCCTGAGTGTCCCTCAACAGCCCTGTCAGCATGGGGCTGCAGAGCTGCACTGCGTGAACCTGGTGCTGCACCAGGAGCTGAACACCGAGCACCAGCCCACCTACACACAGCAGCTGGTGGCCAAGGATGGCGGCGTGGCCACTGTGCACATCCCCATCCTCAACACCAATGACAACAGCCCTGCCTTTGTCCAGAGCTTGGTGGTGGTGGAGCTGCCTGAGGATGTGCTGCCCGGCTCCCCATTGCTCAACCCAGACGCTGCTGACCCCAAGGAGGGCCCCAATGGCGAGGCTGCCGAGTGCCCAAATGGCTGATTCCTCTGTGCTCCTGCTTCTCTACCTGTAAACTGAGAACACTGGATTTGTTCAACCTGTAAACACGCAGGTTATGCTGTAGCTAAGTATTATGGAGATGTTTGTGCCTTGTTTACATTTACTTATTGAACTTTTCTTTAGCTCTTGCACTTCAGCCTTTTTTTTTTTTTAATCTGAAACTCTTTTTTGTGCCATGCTGATATTTAAATCTATGCAAAGGAATAAGCAAAGCTATTTTTCTCCTCCAGGAGAGTCAAGTTCTTGTTTCTTTTCATCCTTCATCTCTTCAGCTGGAGGAAAAGTCCGCTTTCAATTTAAGGTAAATATGTCTATTTCTCCAAATTAACAGTTGGAAATACTGTACTTCATATTCTCGTGGTGCCTGCAAAAGAAAGTTTAATGGTTTCCTTTTGGTTTTAGTGCCCATTCAGCTCCAGATCAATTGAGTGTGAAGGACAGTGGGAGAGGAGACAGCAAATTTAATGACAGTCATCCGATACCAGTGGAGAAAGGCTAAAGAAGCCACCTTCAGAGATGATGGAAAACCAGGTTGGAAAGTATAAAACTTAACATCTCTGTTTTGGAGTGCAAGACATAAATGGAGGCAACGAACTGAAACCAACCTTATCATTCATCTTTCCAAAGCCCCTGGATGAAAAAAGGCAGGAACAGATTGAAAAGCAGGGGAGCCTGACCCCCTAGTCACCAGTGTCCCCTGACTCATCAGTGAAACATCTCGGTGATGTTATACAGGTGTGACATCATGGAGGAGGCTCAGTCCCATGTTAAACTCTGTCAAACCCCAAAGCGACTGGCTTCAGAGTGTTTCAATTTTGGAGGCTTCCTTTGGCACACTGGAGAGAGGCTTAAGAGTGAGCAAGTGCCGAGCATTGCTTTGTTAAGGTTTCTTGAAGCTGAGCAGCAGAAAATGCAGACACTAAGATCATCATTGGTCTATGTCTGTCCACATGTGTTGCAAAGTGCATGTCATACGTGTGTGCACTGTAAAAAAATAAATGAGATATATGAAAAACTGACCTGCTGAGTGTTGAATCACATGTATTACATAGGTATATGTTTATTACAGCACACTTCATAGAGGTGCTTGTAGGAGTCTAGCATAGTATCTAGGATCCTAAAATAATTTTAGGATATATCTTATCTCCTGCAAAATCAGCACAAAGAAATGTAGATATACTTGTTTGTAAATATAATAATCTGCTTTTCTGATAGAGTAAGAACACCTAAGAGCTTCCTATTCTAAGTGTGATATTGCTGATCCAAGCATAAAGTTGCTAAAAATCAGCCGTTCTTATAAGAATAAGTTATTTGTAATTTAGTAAAATGTATTAGATCGCTGAATTCTAGAAAAATACCTCATATTAATTTGGAAGAATTCAAATGGTTCTTCCTTTCCTGGTACCCTATCAGCTGCAGAGGAAAAGACGTACAAGGATGCAGAGATCACAGTTCTTATGCCCAACAGCTGAAAACAAGGAAAACACTTCCCCTGCATTACAAAAATGATTACACGATCGCATGTTCTACAAAGCCAGTTTATCAGCACACACCTCAGTTCGGAAAGACTAGTCTTCATCCCCAGAAGCCCAAGCTGAAAGAATGTGATTTTCAAGTGAATATTCCTAAACCCGAAAGACTGTAGAGTGTATATGAAAGATTTCTAAATCATGGGAAAACCCAGGAACAGGCCTGTCAAGACAACACAGAGAATTAAATCACCGTTCACAGAACACTTTACCCTTAAGAGCCTCTGAAAGAAGAACATCATTCTGAGAGAGCAATGAAAAGATATCACAGAGTATCATAAAAATATACTGGGTACTTTTGTCTGTGTTTATGAGAAAGTGTAGCCAACTGAGACATGTAAATAAAATCCCAGCAAGATCAAATGTTACTTTAAATTATGGCAAAAACAATCTGTGTTGAGATGAATGTTGTGGTTTAGCCCCAGTTGGCAACTAAGCACCATGCAGCTGCTCTCTCACCCTTCCCCCTCACCTCCAGTGGATGGGGGAGAAGAATTAGGGGGGTGGGGGGGAAGTGAAACCCATGGGTTGAGATAAAGATGGTTTAATAGGACAGCAAAGGAAGAGAAAATAATAATGATGATGAAGATGATAAAATAATATACAAAAAAAGTGATGCACAATGCAATTGCTTACCACCTGCTGACCAATGCCCATCCCATCCCTGAGAAGTGACCACTGCCCCCCTGGCCAACTCCCCCCAGTTTCTATACTGAGCATGACGTCATATGGTATGGAATAGCCCTTTGGTCAGTTTGGGTCAGCTGTCCCGGCTGTGCCCCCTCCCAGCTTCTTGTGCACCTGGCAGAGCATGGGAAGCTGAAAAATCCTTGACTAGTGTAAGCACTGCTTAGCAGCAATGACTAAAACATCAGTCAGTTATCAATATTATTCTCATATTAAACCCAAACCACAGCACTATAGCAGCTACTAGGAAGAAAATTGACTCTGTCCCAGCTGAAACCAGGACAAGAAAAATCATCCTTTTGAAATAATGCTCTATATTTCATCAATGAATCTAAGTGAAAACCATGCAAAGGCACATATTTAGTGCTGCTAGGAATTAAAAAGTAAATGAACGCAAGCCATGTCTTTATACTGAAATGCTTACATATGTCAATAAAAAGATCTAAGTGTACACCTACAGTCAAACCTGTCCTGAAGTACTTCTTGTCTGATATATCAGAATGCCTGTCTATTATTTTGCTTATTAAAAATAGCATCAAATTGGCCTCAGGTCTGCACTGGAAAGAGAGCAGGTAGGCTTTTATGCCCACTTGGCTGGGCGAGTTCTCTGCTACTGTATGAGTAAAGGCTCCTGCATTAGGACTCTAAGAAAATGATAAAAATAGCTGTGCTGGAGGGCTGAGGAACGTAGGTTATTTAGGAAATTATCATACACAGACATGTCTCTCTGTACACATATAGCTAAAACTTTTCAGAATTTCTTTTACTGATTGTATGGGTCTGGCTGGGAAGGAGTTAACCTTCTTCTCAGCAGCCCTTATGGTTCTGTATTTTGGATTTGTGGATAATATGGTGTTGATAATGCACCGGTATTTTCTCTATTACTGAACAGTGCTTGCACAGCCTCAAAGCTTTCTCTTTTTTGTCACTCTGTCCCCAAAGTGATTAAGCCGGTGGTGAGCAAGAAGTTGGGAGGGGACACAGCCAGGACAGCTAACTTGAACTCCCCAAAGGGAATCCCCAAAGGGATATTCTGTACCATATAACATCAGTCCTACCTCAAAATGTTTGCTCTCAGAAAATGCTGAAGGACTAATTTAGCACCCGTTTGTGGTCATTTCAGATAAGTTTAACTCAATTTCCAATTAAAAGCAAAATTTGAGAGCTAAGTCTAAATCTCTGTTAGAGATTTTATTTAAAGAAGATTAATTAAAATTGGGTACTGGGCAATAAACTGCTGTTATTAGGCCAACTCACACAGGTAAAGATAATTTGAGGACAGGCTTGGGGATCTCTACAGTCGAGCTAAACAATGAGGGAATAGAGCAAAGATTTTCTATTTGAAAATGCACACTTTCTCCTGGTAGTTTCCTGGATCATTTTGTAAGGAATTGCTTTTCACAGCAGAAAGACATAATTCAAGCACTTCACAACACCAAAAAAAGAGAAAAATATCCCAAGTATAATATAAATGATCAATGATCTGGACCAGTAAGTTATTTTAGTGGATGAGTTAGGATGCTCTTTATGCACTACTTGGATAGCTTAAAGCACTCCAGGAGGTAGATACATTTTGGCTGCATATTATTCTAAATTATATTCTTTTTTAGCTTTTAGTTGCATTATGTGTAGTCACTTAAAACAGGCACTTCAGATTTGCTTTTTTGAAATTTGAGAGGATTCTTGAATTAAACCCATGGAGTTAAATGCTGGTTCTTAGCTTCAGATGTGCTTAGTAGGGTGATACACAGTTTCAGAAATTCTGAGGTTCATCTCCTAATCAAAACTTCCCCAAATAAGCACCAAGGCAGTTGGAAGTCTGCTTCTCAGGGAAAGAATACATATACCTGAGTATTAGTCTATAGTCAGAAGTCTGGTCCATTCCCCCCCTCCCCCCCCTCCCCTAAATTTTCTGAGTCACTGTGAAAATTAGACTGCTGTTAAATGGGCTATTTTTGTAGTGTTTTCAGTCTTCTTCCAACTGTGTACATATGAATCCCCTTTGATAGGTTATGTGAATGTTAGCAACCTGTACGGTACAACAGGGACCAGGGCAAGGATAATGTAGCCTGCTTGATATGTATGTTCTACCACAATAGCAATATTAAATAATATTTGATTGTCACAGGCATTAGCCTAGTTTATTAAGGGAAGTCAGTTTACCTGAACAAGCCTATGAAGTATGACGGTTTAGTTGCGGCCTCATTTGCAGTTGCGACGTCCCAGCTGAGACATTCATACGTTGAGAGAGGGTGGGATGAATAACTAGGATTAAGAGCCACTGGAGTCATCCCAGGGGAAGCAGCTGTCACTCTGGAACAGAACCCTTGGCTTGTTTGAAGCATATATATAACATTTACTTTAGGCTGCTGTGGTGATTTATCTTAGCTGCAATTTAGAGACCAAAGGTAATAAGTAAGGCTGGCAATTTCCGTGCACAGCCAATGACAAGAAGTAGGATCCTCCAGGGGGCAATTCAGAGCATGCAAGTTAGGTGCTCAAGTAGCTGAAAATGGATGATGTGGTTACCTCCTTCTGTACCTCATTTTCTTTTTCCATTAAGGAGGGAATAATAGTATTTCTTTACTTTTCTTTTCCCCTCCTCCCCCACTCTTTCCTTACAAACGAATTGTTTTTCAGGTACAGCTTCTTCCAGCGGCACAAAGGCAATTTAAAATCCTGCATTTCCCTATGTACTTTGTGTTCTAGGAGCCAACACATCCTGTGAGCAATGTATGCTGGGAAGGAATCCTGCTCTAGTATGCATGCCTTTGTATATCTTAGTATTGCTAACAAGGATACTAGTTTTCCACTACCTATTGTATTGATGTGCTAGCTATCCTGTCTGACCTTTGGTGGTTGAACTGAATTGAATTGATGTCTCTTGAGGAAGAGTTCATTTCTGAGATTTGTTGACCGCGCATACAAGCTATAAAGGCCTGAAAGGAGACTCTGTGGTTCAAATGCACTCCATAAAGCCCCCTATCATTGGGCTCAGCATAAAGATAAAGGAATCCATTCTTAACTAACATAACCAGTGCATGCAGGCTCAGAGTTGGCATGCTAGGTACTATGGCAACATTATAATATAAGCAGGGAATCAACTGCTGCCTAGCCTGTCAGCTGGTTTGAATAAAAGACACTAATTGCTAAGTGTCTGTGCCTTCACCAGATGCTCAAGGGCTCATTAACCTCAATAGAATAGAAGACTCATTAGCAAGTTTGTCTATGGATTAACCATTCAAGGCTGATGGAGACTTGCATTTACCTAGGGTAGGTTAAATTAACTCCATACCTTCACATTAGTTCTGTATTTTACAGAAACTGAAGGATCTTTGGAAACAAATTTTCTGTAATTTTTCTTATATCACAGCTCAACCAGGTTTTAGGAGGCCAGGAAGAGGTTTTACTGTGGCTTAATTAGTTTGTCAAAATTGTCATCAGACTGAATTTTTTTCTAAAAATACCAGGGATGCAAGTTGTGCTTTGGTAGTTTTGCTCTTTTGTCCATCTGCCTCAAATATTGGTGGACAATTCAATGACTGGCAATGTGTCTGAGATGATTTCTCTTCTGCCATTTCTCAGATCTAGAGTTGAGTTCTGGCAATTACTCTAGAGCCAACCCTGAGGCATCCTTATTTTTGAGACACTTAAAAAGAAGCTAAAAATGGAGGTGAGGTTGAAAAGAAACTCAAACCAATTAGTTTAAAATCATGGTGATAACTCTACTTCACCATTAATTTGACCTCTCTGCCTGTCTGTCTTGATTCTTTTCCTCCCAAAGGATGCCAAGAGGAATGAAGAGTATCTTTCTTGGAGGTAGGAATAACTCTGTGCTGTATGGGCTGAGAAAGAAAATACTGGTTTATTTGCAGCTGTGGGCCTGAGGCTGAAGCCTCCTTTAAATCACTGAACTTGATGCAAGTCTGAGAAATAAGCAGTGGTCAATTCATTATATCAATGAGGTTTGTTTGTTTAGTTAGAAAATACATCAACAGATTTTTATTACTTGTTGCAAGTGACCATTAAAATAAAGATTAAAATAGAACTTATATAAACTCATATTTTTTTCTCTTTGGTATTTAGAAAGGATTCTTTGACTCAATGTGATTTTTATTCTCTTTATTCTTGCTTTGCACAGAACTAGGTGGTGAAGAATCAAGCTTGACAACCAGTGCAGGTGCAAATTCTGTGTCTCTTTTGGGCAGAATGGAATCTTTGCCTTAGGTACTGAATTCATGCACTTTGGTTGCCTCAAAAATCAGGTGTATTAAGTTCTTGAGCTCATGGAAAGGGGCAGCTTGTTTTGACAGGCTTTAGAGAAAGATCTTGCCTGCTTAATTTCAATCAGCCAGGCAGGCTCTCTGTTTGGAGGCCTTCAAAGGTATCTACCAGTCCCTGGTGACTATGCAGGGAATTTACTTAGGCATGTGCTTTAGGAGCACTCCTTCCCTAAGCACCTGGAGCTTAGGTGTGATTAAGATGTTAAGGTTGGTCAGATTGGCTCTCGTCAGATATTATCTGCCTGCAATCATCTTTTGGAACAGCAGGATAATGCTGGCAGTAATTATTGAAGACCGAAGCTGGGTTGCAATTTGCAACTAAATTTATATATTCTGGTGTTGCATATTCCATTGCACCTTTTCACTCTGTGTTAATCATCTCAATAAATCCAGCATAAGTAATACACAAAGAAACCTGCCAAGAAAGCTGACCTAAGAGGTTTAAGGTGGATGCCTTAAAGCTGAAGGGGAGCTGTTTAGAAAAAAAGCTGAAATCTGTGCTGGATTGTAGGAGGAAAATGCTGGCTACACCTTTACTGGTGAATTAGGTGGTGTCAGAGTGTTTTCCTGGGCTTGGCACTTGACCATCTGTATTGTCAGAATGGTCACTGGTAGAGTTTTGGCCCAGGCCTGGTAGCAGCCTCCCACATAATTCCTTGGCACTATTTGGGAATGAACACAGGCCAGGGGTATTTCCAGCCTATTTTGGGGAGCAAGAGAGCTGAACTCCATGTGGATGCAGGCCCTTTCACACCAGCTGGCTTCAGTGCATGAGATCAGTCCCAGGTATTTTTAGTTTACTGAGAGGGACATAGGCTCTTGGTGACTGCAGATTTAGATCCTGAACTGTACAACTATCCCTGAAATGATGGTCTGTTTAGTGCAAAGGACTGCACTAATCCTAAGGTGACCCACAATCTTTTGCTATCGATTTCAGAGCCTTCAGCTTTAACGCTTGGTTGATTTGTGCACCTCTGTTCCTGCACTGGTGTGCCAACGGAGCACCAGCTGTAAAGTGCTCTGGTACCACCCTCTGATTTGAGCAGACATTTTCAGTAAAGAAATCACAAGCTAGCTAAAGCCACGGGTAGGATCTTTGAAAGGGACAAGAAGTAGTTTTTCAGCTTTGATGTTGCTTACAACCCAAACCATCTCTTGTGAATAGCAGCAGGTCGGCTCTCCTGTTACAAGTTCTGGATGACACCTGGCAACGCTTGTCTTCCAAAAAATGCAGTTAAGTAGTTCTTACAGTGGGATATTTGTCTCCTGGTAGGAACACTAACGAGGATTTTCTTTTGCGTTGTCATGCACAAGTAAATATATGTAGGTAAGATTGTTTGTGAATGATACCACCTTCATTCACTAAGATAGGAGCAACCTCAGGTCTTAGGAAATGGCTCTCAACAGTGTAAACGATGACTGTGCTCTGCCCATCTAAGGAGATGGCTTCTGTCAAGCCATTGATTTTTCTCAGCCATTTGAATGATGGCTTGAGAGTTTTTGCTGTGTTGTAATTAGCCAGGGACAGAGCAAATCACTTTTAAAGTTAGCCTGTACACGCATTCACTATTTGTGCTATGCATGAAAATTAATTACAGTTTGAATTTACTCAACACAAAGAGAAGCTAGTGAATCACAATTTGCAGTTCATTGAATAAATGTCAGTTATTGATTTCTGTGGTTGAGTACTAGTGAGGTAATGCCATGTTTGCTACTCGTTAGAGGTGGCACAGCACAATATATCATAAAATGTAATTAGGGGAACATCAATCATTTAAAATACGCATCTAAGATTAAATATATTGCTATGCACGGAAAAATGAAAGGGCTCATTAACAACTTAGTGTAATGTGACAGCAAGAGAGAGCTTGATTTTCAAAAAAGGATTCTTCCACTGTGTTGAAGATCACGACAAGCCTCTTCTTCATATTTTAATTAAGGTTTTAATCTGATTTTGCTTCTGCTGCTAGAACAGATGAACTTTCATGCATGCCATTTTGTCAAAAATATTTATGATAATGTTCCTTAACTGTTGATTAGTAGAACTTCTCATTAAGGCTCTTTTAAGACTGGGCAAATGTCTTTTTGAATGGGGTATTCAGTTCTTCTTTGCCAAGATCTGAAATATGTTTGTTTGATCACAACTTACTCCAACAAATCTTCATGATTTTTTGATATCTCACTTGTGTGGAGAGACAGTGAGTCAGGACACTGAGAAGCAGGGAGGGAGGGACAAATCAAAGCTTTACCTTGCTGTGAGAGAACTTCTTCAAGGTGCTAGTGGGAACAAAAAAAAAAGCAGAGGAAAAGCTAGCATCCTAACACCCTTCTACTTTCTTTAGCAATGCAAGTAAAATTTCAGTAAGGGTGGTTCTTGCAGCTCCATAAAGCACTATTCTAGTCTGTGAGCTGTTAGAAATGCTTGAAAAGTTGAAAGCCTGTAGAGAAGGCTAATTTTAGCTCCCTGTGCAGTGGAGGGATCCAATTCTTGTGAATGGTGTGAAAATGATCTTTTTACCCCTGCCTGCAGAGTCCCTCATCTGTTCTGTCCTAGGCTGTTCTTTCATCTGGGCTGCCAGGCTGAAGCAACAGCCGAGAAGAGAAGTCTCCTACGAGGAGAAACGCTACCAAATAGCTTTGCCACTTGAAAAGCTTTAAATTTTCCTTACCTGAGGGAGCAATGGATTTTATAAGTAATCTAGTTTTAGGAAGTGTGGCTCTACGAGCAAGGGCATCATTATGCCATGTGCTGAATAGGAGGCAAAGATCTTCTCTAGCAGAGACTTTCTTTGTTTTTAATGATTCTTAGGTATTCAGACCCTGATTGTTATCCTAATATGAAGCAAGCTATACTAGCATTTCCATTCACACTGGAAGTTGTTAGTTTTCAGATAACCTCACTTTTCCTCTCCCTTTCTAGTTTGATTAAAAAAAGAGAAGAAATCTCACCACAATAGAATGGCTAAAACATGAATTTTAGTTGCATATATATTCTTTCTCTTTTTCTCTGTTTCTCTTCCCGTCTGTCAGGGCTACATCTGTCTTGGCAGCTTAACTCATTACTGAACTCCAAAAAATTCCTTAAAAAAACTTAGCCAATGCCTCCATGCCCCAAACTCAATACCCAGGGTCTTTTGCTCAGTTAAAATTTAAAGCCAGAACTAGGACTCATGGCACCAAGCCTGTCAGAGTTCAAGGAGCATCTGGATGACACTCGTAGTCATATGGTTTAATTTTAGGTAGTCCTGCGAGGACCAGGGAGTTGGACCCGACGATCCTTATGGGTCCCTTCCAACCTGAGATATTATATGATTCTAGGAGTCTATGACACTGACCCTCTGGGAACACTTGGGTTGGTATCAAGACTGGAATCCAGGCCCCTGCCAGAGTTTTTCTGTGGATGCAAAACCATCCAGGACTTCAGTCCTAAACCAATTCATCTGTAGATCATGTTTTATTCACGTGAAATTCAATCCCAGTAGCCATGTCTATGAAAAAATGAAGTCCTACCAGTACCACCATGCCCTTTCTCCACCGTTTTGAATGAGCTGTCCTCCCACCTTTTCTATGCCAGGTTTTCCAGAACTCTGTTGATTCCTGTTGATGTGCCCATGTCTCTGAGAAGGAGAAGGTACCAAAGTGGGAAGGAAGCAGGAGTGTAGATTGTAGGACTGTAGGCATGTATCACTCTCAGGCTGTTCCCATCCCAAGCAGCATCAGTGAGAAATGGTCTTCCCTAGGATAACAGGTCCTCTCACCTATACAGATCACAGACATTTTATTTTATGGCTGTAGGTCTATTAACTAGGTATTTAACAGAAGCTTACATACCTATCTTGCTTGTAGATACCTAGGTGGAAGACCTATGGGTTGAGTCACTTGCCTGCACATTGGTGTGTAATGCTTTTTCAGGTAGGTTAGGAAACCTACCTGGTTTCCAGCTGCCACTTCATCAGGGCACAGGTCTCTTGTACCTTCCTCATCAAGTCTGCCAGTTCTTTGTAGGTACCTGTGACGCTCTAGGGCCTCTAAACTGGCTTTGGATGACAGCGTGTGTGGAACTAAATGAAGTTCCTAGAGTGAGGGTGAACTGAATGCTACCCAGCTCCCTGATGTGTTCATGTATTTTGAGCTAGTCACCATAGGCTCCTTTTCTAGTCACAGGAGAGGGTCTTTTGACCAGTTTTAGATGCCTACTTGAGAGGAGACAAACTTTGGAAAAGGTAAGTCACATTCTGACAGTGCCTGTTTCCACCACTGATTATTTAGGGAACTCGAATGACTGGCTTTGATACACAGGGCTTACACAGCACACAGCCACATTTAGTCAGGGGAATCCCTGCTTGCAAATAGTTATTAACTCTTTTTTTTTTTTTTCATAGCCACCTTTAGACACTAGGGCAAACAAAGAGACAAAAGTACTTACACCCCTCACAATCTGCTCCGTTGCTCTCAGAAAGGATGAAAGGTTTTACGAAAATCAAATGTCATGGCAAATGAATCCAGGGCCCACAGCGGTACTGCAGGTTTTCCTTCCACATCCCCACTCCTCCCCAGAGCTTACCTTGTATGTGTTTGGATCCTTTGATTTTGAAGAAAAACAGAAGGAGAGCCAAAGTAAATTGCACATCCCAGAATGTCTTGCAATCTGGACAGTCTTCTTATGTGAGAGGACATAAATTAGTGATGCTTGATCCTACACCAAGACAGAGCTCAGCTTCAATTTCTCAAATGTGTGTCCACTTAGACATAAGCTTTCATGTAGGCGTGTAGGGCGAGGACATGTGCATTTAGCTCTCATTGACAGATGTTACCATAGAATCTCAAAACTGGTTTCTGTGACACTGTTAACTTTCACCCTATGTTTGACTGGTATATAATACAAAGCAAAGAAGCTTTTTGTGTCTTGAAAACCCCATTTTCTGTGTCCTCACAACATACTACCCAGAATAGTCTGAAACAAACCAAAATGTCCTTTATCTGCAATTCTTCCTCTGCACTGTAGCTTGTCCTTTTCCTGATGTCTGTGGCTTTTCACCTTTCAGATGTTTTCTCAAACAGATAGAGAAATGCCAAAGATCAGTAGATGCATAAGGCCCAGACATTGTGGATTTTTGAGTTCAGTCCAAACATAGAGCTAAATGTGAATTCAGAAGGTACCTTTGTGCCTACAGTAAGGTGTTGGTTGAATCAAGGTGTCTCCCTTTAGAAATGCAGTTTTTTAATTGCCTTCTCAGGTGCTTTCTGACTTAGAAGAGCCTAAGCTACAAAGGCATCTTAGTGTTGCATGTCAGCAAGTCAAGAGGACTGCTGGAAGTATTGCAGTCTTGATAGGGCTGATGAGTTTTTCTTATCCCTTCCTTTTGCTTCTGGCCAGAGCTTAATCCTGTGTTCTTGGGTTGCCCAGCAGACAGAACGTAGTTGAAAACATAGGATGGGTGTTGAATGCCAGTGAGTTCAGTGGCTTCTCTGCTAGGAAGAAATTGAATCCACATATCGCATCACCCAGTAAGGTGCTTCCAATTCAAATGAAAAAAAAAAAAAGCATTTAAGCATTTAATAAGTGTAAAAAAAATAAGCATTTACTGTTCTATAAAAGGGGATAAGAGAGATGTATTCTAGCCTCAGATTTAGGGGTCTTGAGAGTAGGTTGATCAGGTTTTTGTTTGGACTAAAATGCACAAAGGGGACATGACCTGTGTGTAGGGTTACTTGAGGGACACTATGTCCCAGCACATTCATGCAGCACAAAGCAGGACTAAAGAAATGCTACTGTGTCAGATCATAGGGCAGAGAGCTAGGTTTTGTAAGACATTGAGGAACACACTGGCTGTTACTGAGGTCTCTATGTACTTTTGTTGTAGCATTGAGACTGTGCGCATTTAAAGGGTAATGTCTTGAGAAGGAAAACCAGAGAAACCTCTGTATCTTGGATGTAAACTAGGATTGAAATCACATCCTAATGACTCTTTTTAGAAGACTAGGTCTATCCTGGGACTACAGAAAAAACATTTACCCCTATTTTTATTCTAAGCATATTTTTTTATGGTCAGATTTTCTGAAATATTGGATGCTGAGACAGTAGAGAAATTTGTTCAAGTTGAATAAAGTAAGTTTTAATATTAGAAAGCATTGTGCAAGCAGAATAGGAAACACTGCAAGCTCTGCCTTTAATGTATCTATAATAGTATTTTACATGCGTGTATAATGTACATCTGTGGTGTATTGGTCAATAATGGTGCAGAAAGGGCTAAGTAAATTGATTGCCCATATAAATTCAGACCCAAGACAGTAATTGCATAATTGATGTGTATTGCACAGCTTTAGCTGAAAACTTACAAACCTCATCTACTTAGTAATATACATTTAAATAACATTTCAGAATTCCAGGGAGACACTACAGTGTATGAATAAAATAGCATTAATCTATGCCTAGTTGAGTTGAAAGCACAGCCAGAATATATGAATTTATTTAAAGCAATCCACAAATGTGCCCCAGTGCTTTATTACAAAGTTAGCCATGTAGAGAACCTTTGTTAGTTTCCTTTTTATCTTTATTTCCAAGTGAAAGGAACAATTAAAGGAAGCATTTAGCTAAATAAAGAAGAAAAGGCAAGGTAAAAAAAAGATTGTGAGTCAGCCAGTCTTTCTGTATCATTCAACAGGCAGCAGGCAGAAATTGGCAGCCGGCCATCTTTCTCCATAGGTGAAGGCGACAGCCTGAGCTCCACTGAACAATGACTTTTCCTAATGCATCAAAATTACAGTGACAACTGTGCTAAGTAACTTTCTCTTGGAAGCGTGTGCGGAAGCCTCAAATGTATTACTACCTCGTTTGGTGGGGTAGTCTACTGGTTGCATATTGAGCTGCAGCACAGTGAACATGAATGCAGTTGGTCATGGACTTGAAAGAGAGTTTGAAATACATAGTCTGACTTTTGGAAGGTTTAGTAATTCATAATTCATACTCTCTGGTATTGACAAGCAGATGAGTTTCAAAGCATTCATTCGGCTGATAGACACAGAACCAAAAAGGGAGAGGGGTCAAAGACACAGGATTTTCCAAAGTGTGGTGTTGACTTTGGTCTTAGGCCAAGAGCTCAGAATTTGCCAATGTCATGAAAGCACAGGTTCACAGAATAATTCAGCTTGGGAGGGACTTCAGGACATCTCTAGTTCAACATCCTGTGGTTGGTGAGGCTGCACTGCACCCTCTTTAAAGTAAGAGCCGCTCCTGGTTGTACTCAATTAAAACATTCATACCTGAAAATCACCTTTTCATGCTCTATTCACTTTAACTGTTGTGGCTGAGCTGCTGTTGTCTATATAGGCTGCAGGGGTTTGGACCTCCTAAACATTTTAGGCTTTCCAAAGGCTGAGAGAAATTTGTTATATGCACAAAGGCACCTTAACAAGCATCCTCATAGTAAATGTGACTTCAGAAAGGGATGAATACCTTTTGAAAGATGGGGTGACTGAATCCCACCTTCTAGATCATGGTGAGATGTCAGTTTTCTGGGCTTCATTGGATACTGTGTACTTTTCGTTGCTTCTAATGGAAGCTCAGACACCTGTCACATTTACATGCCTATGTTTACTTGAACAAAATCCAGCTCCTGATGATCAATTCAGTTGCTGAAATGTGGGTCCCTAGTGCCATTTAATATGTTATTGAATGACCTGTGTGCCATCTAGCTTTCTGTATTCATGACAGAGGATCTCCTACAAGTCCTGTGTCACACCTGCCAGCTCCATCTGGATGCTGTGTATATGCTAAGGCATCTCAGATGACACCAGTTCCTATGTTCAGGCAACTTAATCAAGACCTTGATGTCGAAAAACAAACCAACTGGCTAGCAATCTGTGTATGGTGTGAGTAGAGATAACTGCCAGGCAAATTTTTCCAACTGCATGGCAAGTCTCAGGAAACATACTGAAGAAGTATCAGCTTTGGTTTGGGAGTTTTTTTGTGCTTTATCAACACTAAGAGGTGTCCCACACTCATCAGCTGCCACTTACACCAGAGCTCCAACCAACATGTGTTGCTAGAACTGATAGAGAACAGCGGTTATCCTCACTGTAACTGCCATGAATGAGACGATTAAAGCATAGGAATGGAAGATCATGCATACCTATGGCTAGAGACTTGTGATGAAGTTGGGTTTTCTATTTCTTATTTACTAGCAAAGTATAACCAACTGCATAACCTTAACTTGTTTTAAAAATGTCCAGTGCTGCACTATATTTGAAGGGAGGAACTGGGTATGAGAGCATTTGATAGGTATTGGGCAAATCGTCTTAAGTATAGAGGGATTAATCTCAGGTAACATTAACCACCTTATGATTAGTTTAATTTTAGCTAGTCGCTCATGTTCCCCCTAGAGGGAGTAAAGATTCTTCAAGAAAAGAGTACATACATATTGAAAACAGATTAATGAATCTTCCAGATCCTCAACTGATGAAACCTAGGTAACTATCTGAGATTCATTGCCTAACTTTTAGGTAGCCGAAGTCAGGTGAAGTGAGTCCCATGTATGATATTAAACTTCAGTAGCATAAGTGAATGGACAATTTCTGTGTCAGCCAATTTAACTGGAAAGGTATCAGATTAAGTAATAAATAAGAAAGAATTATTGACACTAAGGTTGATGGTGTTTGATTATTTAGGGTCTGATAACTAAACACCTTTTTCTGGTTCACAGTATGAAATCTTTTTTGGCGGCTGCTGTTCTACTAGGTATTAATTTGAAAATTACATTCACATGATGATTAGATATTAACCCATTGTATTCAGATATAATTGTTGTTATTCTCCTACAGGAGCAGGGCAAAGAGTAGTCAGGCAGCTTATTTTTAAGAGGACAGAATGCAGGGCTGAATGGAAAAATATTATTTTCCTTGTTGTCAGGTTTTAGAACAGCAAGAGGAGATGAGAGACAAATCAATAAGTCTTACAGCTGCGGTCTACAATGTCCATCCTATTCTATTCCTTAGAATGGATTTGGCACCAGATATACAAGCCTGAAGTGTGCTGAAAAAAGGCCACGGTGACTGGAAATGGTAATCTGTGTGCTTTCTCCATTTTTAGGGCACCAGTGCAAGGGAAAATTTCATCTGAGCTGGAACTGAAGATATAAGCTTACAAGCTTACATGATCATGTGTCAAATTTGCTGAGTCCCATGCTGAGATGTAGACAGCTTTCTCTGTTATATGATGGAATGCAGAGGGCCAGGAGCAGAGAGAGTTTAGGCCTTTCTCATTGATATTTTGCAGTCTGAGCTCAGTGACAGCCAAGCAATGCTTTGCATAGCTTCTTTCTCAGCATGTGGATTTTCCTTTTTTTCTTTTCCTTTAGTTTTATTTTTGCTTCTTGTTTCTCAACAATTGCCAATTACATATTGCTTTGTTTAAACTACTTGAGAGTTTGCTATTAGAGATGTCAGTATTACCGGCCTCAAAAATTAAAAAGAGTAATTTGCAAGTCAGACTTCAAAACCCACAAGAATTCATTAAGATAAAAGTCTTCTATTGTATTCTTATTGTATTTTGTTGCATTCTACTATATTCTCGTATTGACTTTTGATTTTATTTTTTTTTTTTATTCTCAGAGAAAGTCATCCAGTCTTCTAAATTTCTGGACAAAGGTGAATTTCTAGCTTCGAAATTGAGCTTTCTTACTCTCTCACACTCATATTCACTTCCCCTAGTCATGCTGCTTCTGTCCTTACACCCTCTGCCCCACACCCTGACTGGGAATCACATGCCCGGATACCCACTTTGTTCAACCCCTCCATTCTCGCCTGTCCCCTTGCCAGTGAATTCATTGTGCTCCCAGGATTGTATTTCCATTTCAAGCCCCACATTCTGGGATCAGTCTAACCAGCTGTAGACTTCTACAATGTACATGTTCATGCTGGAGCTAGTCAGCCTCTGTGGCCTTCAAAAACAGTGGAGAGAAATACAAACTGCATCTCATCTTAAAGCTGATAGCAAAAATGGGTCAGATGAATCTTGTCCTGTAAACAAAGTTTTCTTGTAATTGTCTACTAAGAAAGCCCAGAGTGGCAGGCTCAGATGAACATGTCTGTACTGCAGAAGTCTAAAGACAAGCGATATTGACCCCACCTTTGCAACCTGCAGGGCTTCTTGGACATTGTTTTTCTCTTTTGGTGTTGGGTGTAGAGGGAACACACCAGGAATGATCAGAATAATCCCTTTTTTTTTATGAGGGAGGTGAGAGGAAGAATCGATAAAGATTTCATGACGATGCTTCTGAGGAAAAGTGTAAGAACTTGTTAAAGAGAGATCTGAACTGATACATGAGTAAAGAACTGGCTCCTCTGAAACCAGAGAAACAAGTAGAAAATACACATTGGAATCTGGAGGTTGTGCTTGCTGAGAACAGAGACCTTTGTGACTTGTCTGGAAGTGCTACATCTCAAAGAATTGATAGAATCAACATAAAGGAAATAAGAAATGTCCTTGTCTTGGAGCATGATTGATCAAGAGAAGATAAATGGTCATGCCATACTGGATGATTGGTTCCTGCTGAGAACTGGTCTATGGACACCTGGGGTTTGCAGATGAGAAGCAGACTACCACTGTTCTGGCTTGAGTGGATTGCTTACCGATCTGCCTCAAAGACACAAAGTCATGATGTTTTAAGGTGTATTCATGTGAGATTTTAAAGTATCATAGTGTTATATTTTGTGTTAATTAGGAACCATAGGTGGCTTTTGGTCTATTCAGCTGGCCTAGCTGGATCCTGAAACAAAACAACACAGAAAGCAGAGAAGTGAGATACTCTCACCAAAAATTCGTTCTGAGGGCTGCAGGAGGACAAAGTTACTTTATTTTTTTTTTTTTAAACACACTGTTTTTTCTTTCTGATTAGCTACCTAAATGTAGGAGAATTTTATAATTTTATTTTTTCATGACCCTACATGTGCCCTTCGTGCAGAGATTCACAATTATACATACAGTGGTGGGCAAGCCATGGCACTGTCATATTACTTCTGGCATAACAGATCATGATGAAGTCCAGTGATTAGCAGTACAAATCTTGGGAAACTCAAGAATAGAAGCCCTGGACTCTTATGTTCCTTTGCTCATAGCAGCTGTTAGTTAGATAAATAGATGGGCTTATATTTGAGAGGCATCATGGAAATATTAGAAAGAATTAAAATGATTTATTGGACAGGCAAGGATGAGAATGTGCAACTGATGTGTCTCAACCATGCTGAAAATGCCAGAGCAGTCAAACGTCCTGGGAAGCCTGTATCAGCTGCTCTTTGAGGTATGTCTCTCATGTATATGGTTATTTAGGTTTTTGTTTAAAATAGCTGGGAATCTTACAAACATGAGTCCCAACATGAACCTGGCAGGTAATCTCAACAGCTGGGAGGGGGAATGTAAAATAGCATCTACCCAAATCCCTAAATCATGTGAAATTCAAGCGCTGAGGAGGAAATCAGGAGCCTGATGATTAAATGTAGAGAGCTGTCATTGCTGCATTATATTAAAATAACTTGCCTCTAGCAAACGGCACACTATTTCTTCTTTTAAATCTGTCACTTTTCAGGAGCCTGTTACTCCAGCTGGCTGCATCAGTAGCTTTGGAACTATGTGAGTTTTACAGTGAAGAGGACACTTACAGAAAGACTTTTCATGAACAGCGGGGGACCCATTAACCACTGAATAGCCACCGCGATGTGCAAGTTATATTTTCCTGTGACTTAATGGGACTCAGCACAATCAGAAACTTAAAGCAGAAATGGTCCTCAGATGCGTTTTTAAGCCACAGCAAGGCTCCAGGCAAAATGGAACTTATTTGTTTATGGATTGCTGTCATTAATAAACAGATCAGAGACTTATGGCTGCCTCAAGCCACAGCACTTTTAATGATGTCCAGAGCAGATAGCTATTAAAGCTGTGAGCAGCGACACAATGGAGTTGGCCTCAATGAGGAGGAGAGGGAAGAGGAATAGCACATCAATGGCAAAGTCTGTGACATTCGGAGAATGAGCAGAGGTTTCTCATTATAAAGACTGCTCTTTCTTTATACGCTTTGTCTCTCTGAAGCAGACTTCGGTGTCCTCCAATAGATCTCCATTAAGTTTGTGGGTTTTTTTCTTGAAGAAAGAGGCATATTCTCTGCTACTTGACCTCTGGGATTTTTCTTTACTCCACAAAGGGCAGCTTTAATACATCTCTGTGAGAAGCGATTTTCCTGTCCCATGAAATTTTGTGCCTTAAAAACCAAACAGAACTCTCTTTTCTTTCCACAATGATTTTTTTGTGTGTGTTTTCACATCCCAGCTGTGTGACTGGACAATGAGGCTATTAGATGATTTGGAGATAAATATCTGCACTTTTTTTTTTTATATAGGTATGTGACATATGCATTTCTCTTTCTTGTTTCCCCAGTGAAAGTTCTCCCAAAAATTGTCAACATGGCTTTTTTTAGTAGATCAGAGAAGCTGATTCAGTTGCAAGGTTAATTTAGGGGTTAAGGGGATTCAGGTTCAAGACTCTCAGGCATTGAATATTCAGTCTCTGTTGTGTGATATGGAGAGCAAGACAAGCACCCGCTGTGCAGGCTCTCTACTTTTCCAAAGATTTCTTGCATCTCATCCTCAGAAACAGCTTGTCCCCAGACATTAGTGTTCTACCTCTATCCTCTGCTCATGTTTCCCGTTGAATTGCTGGGCGTACAGGGAGCACGTCCCTCCTTCCAAGCGTGCAGATTTCCTCACAGCCTGGAGCTGGCTGAATGGCTGTGAAAACTGTACAGGTAAAATTTAGTCAATGTAGAAATTATTTGCATGCATTTTGAGGGCATTTGCGTGCTTGATGTGTATTTGTGTTTGTGCGAATGTTTGTCGCATGGATAGGCATGTCATATTCATTTAAATAGCTCTTCTTTTGGAGGCAGCTGTGAAATTAAGTGCCCTGAGAGTTCACCAGTCTGGCTAGGGATAGGCTAGAGGAGGTTTGTGTGGGAAAAGGGAACCTGAAATGGAAAGAAGGGGAAAAGTAGAGGAATAAAAATCTCTCTGAAATGTGTAGGATCGTATGGTAACAAATAAAGCTTGTGCAACTTTCTGATGGATATAGCAACCAAGGGGCCAATGGGCAGGGTGAGAGAATCTGTGAATTTATCTTATTGTAATTGAAATGAGTTGAAGGCCCTAATGAAGCAGCAGCTACGCCTCCTTTTTATGGCTTCCCCAGGTGAGAGAGTGCACAGGTAGGACATGGAGCCACAGGAAGGTCTGAACCATAGGCCAGCCACTCTTCTTCCCAGAAACCCTTGTGAATGTACTTGCCTCTAATGGGAAAAGGTGGCTAGTTTTTCTGGCTTCAGCATGAGTCCCTGCTCCTTCCAAGATGCTGTTTCTTTCACTGCCAGGAAGGGGCCATTGCTGGTCTCTTCTTCCTTCCACTGGCATCAGGGGACTTTGCTTTAGTACCTTTCAAAAGCCTGTGAATGACCATGAGTTGTCTCTTATTAAAAATGAAGCACGGGTTAGAAGAAGATATGTGAGGTACCAACTCACACCCCATGTGAGTACTGAATGGGGCTCATGGGACCTATTTAAAAATTCTGAATATGCTTTTTTTTAAGGCCAATGTTTATAAAAAATGTTTATGTCAATGAAAATCCTTCTAAAATATTGCCATTAAAATAAAGTTGATTTTTTAAAACAGAGTTGTGACTTTTTTTTTTTTAATTTTAAAATGAATATACTACATGTAGGGGAGCTTGGGATGCTTCCTGCATATCTTAAAGAACCCTCAAAACATGCAGGTAGAAATAGAGGTTTCAAAAATACATCCTCTGGTAGTGTGTTTCTCTTGGAAAGCACAAGTATCCCCAACCATACATAGTACCTGAACAGGAGACTGTGCCTTAATCCTGGATAAATAGCCATCAGTTGAGGAGTTATGGGTGGGTGCAAAATGGTAATGAATTTACAAGCTCCACCACTGCTGATGAACGAAAGGAATTGGCGAAAGGAGGGGAGAAAAAGAAACATCCCAGAAAATGCTAAAGTATGGCTATGGTACCACTTGTCTTAAAATCAAAAGTATATGTGAAATATATATGATACTTCTCCTACATCTTGATAAATGATAACAGCTTGTGACTTTTTGATCTTATTAACTGTTTGAGTTATCTACTGCAAACAAAACAAAATTGTATCATTATACAGCACACGCCTTAGCCCGTGTCACGTAGCTTGTTAGGAGATGGTAGTGATGGTTTGTAACTAATTAATGTGTCTGTGTTGTATTTGCTATAAAATCATATCCATCTGTGTAGACGATTTCAGTGAGTTTTAACAGGGTCTCTATAAGATGTTATTACTTCTGTCATGCAGAGACAACTATATAACGATTTGCATAATTATGGATGGAGGAAAATGTTAGCCTGCATATTTAAAACTGTTATATACATTTCCACCTCATTAAAGAAAATCACTGGAGCTAGGTAGAATACTCAGGTTGGAGATCAGGTGGCAAAGTATATAGATTACACAATCTAATTTTCTAGTGCTAAGGAGTTCCAGCTGAACAAAACCAATAGAACTGACCTTGCTTGCTGAAAAAGTTACAAAAGAAAACTCATTTAAAGAGTGCTTCTGTGAAAACACACACGTCCCTCACTGTCATTGTAACTCTAACCTTGGGGATCAGTCACTTTGGATGTGCTAAAGAGATGCTTTCATGAATAAGCAGTGATAGGCTTTAATATAATTAGGGATCTTAATAGGCAGAGTGGGAAGAAGGTTACAGTTCTTGGAATGTGAAAGCATAGGGAGAGATTCACAGAGGGGATGCATGCACTCAAATCGACAATTTAGATCTTTGCTGCTGCTGCCTAGATCTGGTATTGTGTAAATTTTTGCTGGTGAGAATCCATGGAGTTGCTCAAGGCTTGACAGCTCTGAATGTCTTAGCACATATTACATGCCACGAACCTGGGAGGATCTGCACGGAGGCAGATTCTGCCAATCATCTCACACTTGGGGTCAAGCCCTGATCTTGTGAGTGCCTCAAAACACTTGTGAAGATGGCCCTATGTATGAAAAACCACATGTGCTTCTGGCATGCTTATCCAGTTTGAATGAGTGGGAATACGACTTGGCCCCCAAATTCATTTGGGTTATGTACTTGTCCTTTCTCCATGTTTGCTTGACAAAAGCACAAGAACAACTTTTAGGGGTGGGTCTAAGTTGATATATAAAAGAGTGTCTGAGAAAAATTAAGGAAGTGAACCTCGATTATCCACATGTTCCAGCTGGTTCTCTGCGGGACTGATCTCCTGTAAGAGGCTAATCCAAAACAGTGTGAACTTCATCCTCGACCTTGGGGTCAGGAGTGCTTCCTGTTCCTTTTCAACTTGATATTACAGACATAATTTAGAGTTCTTAGCAAATTCTGCCAGAGCAAGGATTCTTACAAGCACTGGGAGAAATGGCCTATTCATCCTTGTAAAGTGGTGTGCAGGGGCTCACTGCCAAGGAGCAGAGTCTGAGCTACGTGAGGTCCTCTAGGACATGCCTAGCAATGTCCTGATTTAGATAGAATTGTCCAAGTTCTGCAGGGGGCTTTTCCAGTTTTCTCCACAATTTTATCACTGGATCAGGAAGATGCAAAAGATGCTTAGAATTACAGATCTCCAGGATAACTTCAAATGGCCTGGTGTACCTGAAGGCTTGGAATCAGTGCTGGGCAGAGATACACACCCAAGACTCAGAAACTATGCATCTTTCTGAAGGTGACAGTCTGTCTGGGCTTTCAGCTGAAGGCATTGGCTTTCTGTTTGGGGCCTCTGTCATCTGCTTGCTGGACCATGCCTGCACTAGAGAGGTGTGAGAAGGTGATTGCAGTTCCCTTCCTCTTCTGAAGATGGCAGAGAAGCTGGCTGAATGTGTCTAATAAAAGCATGTCCAAGTCCATCATCTCAACTTCTGGTACAACAGAGAACCTTCAGTGGTTTCACTATTACTTTTGCATTGAGGTTTAAAAATATGACAGGAATTCTATACTCTTTTGTTTATGTACTGTATATTATAATCCACACTTAAAGGAAACACACTTTGCCTTTTTTTTGGCAGGGAAAGCAGAAGAAATAAATTTCATACTTTTCTCTTTGTGAAGAAGGTGGCTGCAATTAAAAATTTTGAAGTAGGTTCAGCTGTATATCTTCACCTACTCTAAGATTTGGCAACATTAAAATTCAACACACCTTAAGCTATTATTTTGTGATCACTACTTCTCATAAATATTTCTATTAGGCTGCCATGGTCTTCATACAATCCTACTTACATCAGATGAATTCAATAAAAAATGAGTGTAACAACAAATACCTTTGAAATTTGCAGCTTTTGTTGCAGGGGTCAAACTGGTATTCAAATAAGCAGTGTTATGCAAATGGATATTAAAATTCAGTGAATCATGGAAAATGATGAATTGTACAACACCTAACTCATTACACTAGTGGAAAAAAAAAATCAGTTAAAAATATTTGACATGGCAAATCTCTTTCAAAACACCCAGTTGTATTTACTATCCGTTTAGTATGTTTTGTACCTGTGTCTTTCAAGTATTCCCTTATGTGTTAATACATTTTTCAGGTAAGAAACCTAGAAAAGGAGGGTTTTCCAGTAACTATTGACACAGGCAAAGTAGCAACAGTGCAACAAGTTGACACAGGAAAACAAAAGATTGGGTCACACTGAATTAGTCATAGTCCCTTTTGTTTGCCAGAACTACTTTCCCTGGTGATTTTAGCAGAGGCGTGTGAAAAAAATCCGAAGTAACTGCAAGGAATGGCAATTTTGTCACTGATTCAGTACCATTACATTTTCTCTGCGATACTTATCATTAGATAAAAGCACTGAGTAGTGGCAAACTGATTGATCAAGGTCACTGTAGAAGTATTTTTTGAAATGCAGGCAGCAATGTCCTAAAATGGGAAGCAAGTTCTAGTTCTGTCATTTAGATGCATGAGCAAAGCTTCAATAAACAGAAGGAACAGCGAACATTTATAAAACTCCTGCCCTGGGTCTGCTGGTGGTAGTCTCATTTGTCAATACGGGGCCCTGAAAACTCAATGCTAAGATGCTTCCAGATGAATTTTGATCCTGCAAGGAGCTACTCACCACAGGAATGATTTGTCTTTACTCTCACTCGCTTGGCTTTGTAATGCTTCATCTTTTTATTTTGTAAGCTGGCCTGAAGCAAAATTGTATGGAGTCCAACGCTGATCGTCCCCATTTCATGCAAAACTACTTTGAAGACAAGAGAGATGATAACATCAAGTTTTGAAAGACTATCTGCATCTTTGGTTGTGTGCCAACTTTCTTTTCATTTCAGAGTAATTCAACAGATATGGATGAACTTGATGTTTCCATAATGTCCAGAATGACAATTTTGTATCTACTGATTCATCAAATGCTCCCCTCCTGGGAGCTCTGCTCAGGGACTTGGATTCACACATTCTGCCTGCAATACAAGCACAGAGCACAGAGCAGAAAGACCACCCTCCCCCAGTTTTCTATCTGAAAAGGAGAAAAGAGGAGGATAAAGTCAATTGGGAAGTACAAAGGGGCAATGCAATAAGCTTGAGGGGATCTTGAAGATGAACTGCAAAGAGGCCTTGCTAAAGTTTATGAGGATCATTTTCACAGTCATGGTGGAGGCATAGGTGAAGGTGTGACAGCTGCTGCTTGAAAATGCAGCAAAACTGTGATGGAAGCTCTGAGACTGAGCATCAGACAGGATAGCAATGGTGGCTGGTAAGAAAGGAAGTACCGAAAGATGAAAAGCACTGTTTTACTCACATTATGCCCCCTCTCAGATGAGACTCGGGCTCTTCATTGCTTGTTCTCCTTCTGGTCCAAAGACTTGCATTCTTGCCCATCCAGTGGTGCAACTTCAACAACAATTAGGGAGGCTAATCCCTTGTGCTCAGCTCGCGCCGCCTGGCAGTCCACAGTGCCTGGGATGCCCTCCGAGGATGTAGGGTTTAAGATCCCCCAGGCTGAGGCTGTTTTCCATCCAAAATTGTGCAGAAAGTTGCTTCTGTTGGAGTATTGGTTTTAAAAAAGTGCCAGTCCTAGAGGGTCACTGAAGAGAAGCTGGAAGCTAGCTGCATTGCCTTGGCTACCCAAAGGGGTCCATTAGAAGGGTGTCTTGTTGTGCTGTTCATAGCAGCAGGTGGACATTTTGGAAGACCTGGAGCTCCGGTCAGACCTCCCTTATACGGCAGGGCTAAGCACCTGATATTGGACACAACCATACCTCACTCAGGTGTCTAACTTAGTGGCATGTTTTCTGGACCACAACTTTCTGATGGAACATTGTGTGAGCACTTGAATCATGCAGATCATGCATGGTTTTTTTTCCTTCACATTTTTGGTATTACTTACTATTACATGTACAAACATCCCTCCTCCTCAAACTAGGAAGTGCTGATGCAGTTCACCTCTCCTATTTCTTGACCAGTACATTCCACCAGTTCATTTTGAATAGTTTTGCCCATGGGCTGTGCCTTTGTAAGACCACATTTTAAATGGCTCTGACACCACTGTCACTGGTGTCCGCAAATGCATGACAAATTTCAAGTGAGTGTCTATTGCTCAGAGTGAAAGTATTTCCTAGGATGGGACTGGTGAGATGGCCGAAAAGAGTCCTCACCCCCCCGTTACTGCAGCTGTCTTAGTCTGCCTGTCTGGTGTGAGCTCAGTGTGGAATTGTTTTCTACCAAAGGAAGGTTTCCTTTGCTGTCTTGAGACAGAGCAAATTAATTCCTTTGCATACGCAGGTTGGATTCTGCAAAGGGGCTTTCCATGGGAATGAAGGCAGCAAGCCACATAATCTCTTGCCCTGCATCCCCCTGTCCGTGTTACTGAGGCATTGCAGTTTTTAAATAACATACAGTTTTGTCGGGACCTGTGAGTTTGCAATGTCTTTCTTTTTGATGATGGAATTAAAGATGTACTTTTGCTTTATTTTGCATGAAAGTTATTTTTAATAATAAGACAAAAATGCTTTTTATTTGTAGGCCTCTCTGACTTTCCCAATGAGCTCCAAGGGATATTCAACATGTTGGGTGTTTCCTACTGAGGGACCTATCATGTTTTGTACCTTCCATAGCCAGATAAACTGATTCCCATAATAGAGACTCCAGGTTTTCTTTCTAGCATCTAACTGGAGTGTTTGTCTCAAAGGAATAATTCCCAGGAACACCAGTCCCCTGTGTACAACACTGAAAGATTTTGGAAAGCAGTGGAATTAGTTCAGAATAATGGTGAAAACTTGTTAAGAGGAAAATTAATATTGTTATTTCCTGACCACAATTAGATCTATGCCTAACTCTATCCAGAAACAGAGAGTTTCATCTGATCAGTTGTGACTCTCTAAGGTTGCTTACTTCTAATCTGCTGCCTCTATACTCTCTTGTAGTTGATGGGAGGTAGTAAACACCTTTGTGGCTCAATTCACTTCACCTCAGAGGAGAAGATACCTAAATTCTAGAAGAAAAATACCTCAAAACCATCTGTTTATTTTCTTAACTATTAGGAGAACCCTCAGGCGGTTGGATCAGATGTGGGCATCTGGCTCTTTGCAAACCTAAAATTGAGGAAGATGAACCCAGTGAAGATGGGTCCTCTCTTGTCTCGAATGCAAAATGGAGCTCATGCCATCCTTTTGTGAGCAGTGAGCCTCTTTTTCTGATCAGAGGCATGTTACAGAGTAATGTGAATTCTTCATATGCCTCTAAATCAACACGTCTTCAAATTTGATTCCACGAGGAAGCATTACCAAAGTACATCTAAAAGGCCTGTATCATCAGACCTGAATCTGAATTTGTTTGCCCTTAAGCAAGATGGCCTAAATGTTAAAAGCAATTTTGAAGGTGAGTATCTGAAAATCCCAGTGACAGACTAGCTGATTCTTCAGGTACTCAGGCATTGAGTCCCAGAGGCAGTACCTGTCTACGGCGATGCCTCTTTTCCCTGTTTTTAACAATGTATCTGATAGCGTGGGACTTCTGTGTAAATAAAAATTACTCTCTTCGTGTTTACTGAGCTCGACAGAATGAATTTGTGATTTGGAAGTAATACTCATCAAATGGTGGAAGAAATATGGAATTGAGCAAAACTGTAGATACTTTTTATGTCTTTTGCTTGTTATTGTGGCATACTACAAAGCACAGATCCTTTGACATCACAAATTATATTTGCTTTCGTAAAAAAGATATAGGTCTCCCTTCTTTTAAAGCAAGCTTGAAACAATCAATAATTTTTTAGCCTTTCAAAATCCCTGAAAGCTTAGATGATCCAATAAAGGATAAGATGAAAGTAGAAACAAACCAAAAGTATAAAATAAGCAAGCATGAAGGGTGTGTTTAACGTGAAAAGCAATTTGCACAGTGGTTTGGTTTTTGTTGCTATTAAAATAAACTAGAAATGAACGTACACGTTTATATGTCACCTCAGAGGATAACTGCAAAGATTTGTATGGAGTCGCAGGACACTAAGCTTATTGAATCCATTCCAAAATAGCTAAGTAGCTTGTTGTGCAGCCAGCAGCAATAGATATTTTGATAAATATTCGACTTTTTTTTCCCCCTGAGTAGTCTTGGAAATAGCCACTAGATGGCACTGGTTTTGCATAGCTGGAAAGTAAGCAAGATTTTTCCAGAGGAAAATCGAAATGGCTGGTTGCATTGCATTCTACTTTATATCAGTAGGTGGCAGATTTGGGCTATTTATGGAAAAAAAACCAAAGGCTTTAACGTTCGGTGTTGCTTCTTGCAAAACTATTTTCATTTATTTTTTCTTAACCCTTCTATATGTAAAATATAATACAAACCCAAAAATTATTAGTTGAATAAAAAAGGACTTTTATTTAAAATCTTTGTTTCATCTTTTCAAGTTACAAGGAGAAATATACTAGAAAGTAAGAGCCTATTAAAGCCATTAATAAAAAGGGAATCAAAACATAAATGAGTAAGAACACAGTTTTAAAACCAATTTCCAGCCAGAGTTTCAATGGTAATAAAACCAATATTCTAGCAACTTAAAAGGCAAAAATAGAGAAATGTCTCTTGTTTTAAAAATATATGGCAGGGATACTTTTCACTTCTCCGATCCCTTCAGTCTAAGGTAGCAAAAACATCTTTTTTTTTTTTTTGTCTCTGTGAGCCCTTTTAAATACATTTACAGAAGTGAGTAAAAAGGGGTGCAAAGAAAATGATCACCTCATACCATTGATTTCATTTTTGGATGTTTGTGCTCTCTTTAGTGCAAGAAATCAGGAAAGTAGGCTTGGCTCCCCTGAAATCAATGAAAACTATTTTTCATGGAGCAAAAGCTTTCAGCCTAGCTATCTTGAAGATCCTAACAATCATACCCCAAACTTATTTGTCAGGAAGGAGTATGTCCACATGGTGCAGGTATAGTTCCAGCTAGAGAGACCTGGGCTAGCTCCAAAGCAACAGGAGAGTGGCCGCAGTCCTTGTGATGCTTTGTCTGGGTAAATGAGCTTTCGAAGGGCTGGGTGGTGATGTTGCTCCTGGGACTGAGCTATTATCTCTGCAAGCAGTGCACGGTGAACCAGACAACAGAGACAGTCTGAGGGCAGGAATCAGTCTTCTCCCCTCTAATACGCTACTACAGCATCAGGTGCCTCCGTCCACTTGGAATCCAGAACTCGATATTTTACTCTGAGTGTTGTTACCTTTCTCTCCCCAAATGGTATACAGGTCTTTATTTATTTATTTATTTATTTATTAAAAATCCAGATATACCATTGAAACCATGTCACTCTCTTATGTAACAGCCCAGTGAAGTCACCCAAGAACCAACAGCCCATGCTCAGCTCCCACCTTTCCCTGGGGAGACTGTGATCCATGTCTCACTGCTCCTTGGACGTACTGTAAACGCCTGACTGCGGGATGCTTGAGTGTGGGAGCTCTCTTTTCACTTGTCCTGCTGACGGTGCATGAAAAAGACATTGCTGGCGTCAGAGCAGAAACATAAGTGAATCCCCTGAGGGATGTGGGTTCTGGTGCTCTTCTAAGTGGGTACCTACCAGGCTATGGAGTCAGGCTGCTTCTTGCTCGCTCTTTCTTTCTGCTCCCAGCATGTACAAAGTTAACTATTTCCTATGCAGTGGAAAACCTTCAGTAAGAGGTTGAAGACTATAAGCACCCAACCACCTGACCACAAAAGCTTATTTTTTCAGAGCCTTCTCTGGGAGATGGTTGTAGTCTTGAATCTCTTCAGGCAATGGTGGGGGTTGAGTGAAGATCCCCTCTGTGATCTAGGCCCACTGTGAGTACTGTGCAAAGGCAGGGACAGAAACCTCCTCTTCTGGCTGCCTTTTCAAATCAAGCTGTGAAAACCACAGTGTTTGATAAAGGCTCTGATGGTGTAGGTGTGTTAGGTGAAAAACATGAAACTGAAGGGGAGTTAGAGTGGGTTTCTGAATGCTAATTGGGCTTGGGCGTGAGATGGAGCTCATCAGTGCTGTCAAAACCAAAGGTTTATCTGTGCACACCCAGAAGATCTTTAGGCACTGAAGGAGGTTTGATGTAAAAAAGCATGTGCGTACTTTTGGGACCAGGAGCATCTAGGCAAAAGTTTTGTCTTTGCACCCTACAGCCCACATTCTCCTTCTTGCAGACACCCAACCGCTCTTTTTTGGATCAGTCCTAAATGGTAAGCATAAGAACTCAGAAGAAATTGACTTATAAGCTTAAACAGAACTGAGCAGACATAATTCATTCCCTCCTATACCTCTGGAAGCTCATGAAGCTACAGAGACTCCAGTGGGGCCTGAGTTGCAATAGTGTGGCAGAAGGATAGCAGAGATTAGACCAGTGTATTACACCTAGAGCAGACAGATTCCCTAAGGGATGTGTGTGTAGGACGGATTGGGGAAACCTGGATGAGAAACATACAGTGCACAACAACTCCAGGCACATTACACTGATGCCTGCTGCTTGGGCAGGATAAATGCAATTAGTTATACCTGCTGTGCTAATCCTGCAAATCCCATCCCAGCCAATTCACTGAAATTGCATTCTCTAGCTCTCCCTTTGCTTGTTGTGTAGACATTCCCGTGCCTAATTCTGGGAGCTTAAACAGGGTGTCACTCTGCACACAGTTGCTGGATGGGATCATAGCAGGAGTCATGCACTCACATGTTCTGCTTTTTAAACTTCTAGCAAACACCGATCCTGTCTCAGGGAGGCTCTGAGCTCCTGCATTTCTTGTCAAAGCCAGTTCAGTACCCTGATCAAATGCAAGTATGAGATTAGCCAGCATCTCCCTCAGACTTAGGATAGGACTCATTCCTTTCAGCTTTAGCTGTGTAAAAATTGCATGCTCGAGCTATTCATCAGAGCATCCTCTCTAAACAAGAAACATTGTCCCCTCCAAAATGATGGTGCCTATCCATCCCCCCATTTCAGACCCTGCCTTATTGACAAGATGAATTTCCCATTCTTCCCCTTGGCTATGGAGGGAGCTCACAGAGCTAGCTGAGACTGGTAGTCTAACTTTGAGGGTCTCACTGCTAGTTGAGGTGAATCCCATGCTGCCTCAGTGAAGGAATCTGAAAAAAAATCCCCTGGCTGATAGTGCTACTCCAGGGCTATTAGCACTTCTGTGGTGCTGTCCTCTGCTTCCTAAATCACCACAAGAGCAAATCCTTCTGGAATTTGGTGGGTAGGTTACAAAATCATTCAGACTCAGATGGACCTCAGAAGATCTCTAGTCCAACATACTTCTCAAAGCAGGGCCAGCTGTGGGGTCAAACTAGGTTCTACAGAGCTTTATCCAGCTGGGTCTCGAAAACCTGCAGTGGACTACCTGCTCCACTGCTTAATTTGTCCTAGAGTGAAAAATGCTTTCCTCTTACCCTCGCAAAAAGTCTTGCTCTCCTGTCATGCACTGCTGTGAACAGCCTGTCTCCATCTTCTTGCTGACCTCCTCAAAGGTGCTGGGGTCTGCTGCATGGTCCTCCTGATGCTGTCTCTGCCCCAAGCTGAACAATCCCCACTGCCTTGGACTCCCCTCACAGGGCAAGTGCTCCAGCCCCAACCATTGTGGTGGCCTTTGCTGAACTTGCTGTACCAGAACAGGAGTCAATTAGTGGTTCCCACACCCAGCCTGCAAGATATCACTCACACACCTTGTTAGGAACTTCCCCAAGCCTGGACTCCCAGTAACATCACCCAAGCTGCTGTAAGGACCACAGATCTCACCCTGGGTCCCATGGAGGAACTGAGGTGGGGATTGGTCTCTTCTCCCTGGGTACAGGTGATAGGATGAGGGGAAATGGTCTGAAGTTGCACCAGGGCAGGTTTAGGTTAGACATTAGAAAAAATGTTTTCAATGAAAAGGTTGTCAAGCATTGGAACAGGCTGCTCAGGGAAGTGGCTGTGTCCCCATCCCTGGAGGTATTTAAAAGATGGGTAGATGAGGTGCTTAGGGACATGGTTTAGTGGTGGGATGGCAGGGTTAGGTTAACAGTTGGACTTGATGATCTTAAAGGTCTTTTCCAACCTAAACGATTCTATGATTCTAAGATTAAGGCAAGTATCTCCATGTCTTTAAGACTCCTGTTTTTCCTTGCCCTAATTTTCAGGCATGGAAAACAAGGCCAGGTGTTCTCCCTATGCCGTGTACCTGAGTTGTGAGGAACCATGACTTTGGCCTTGAGCAAGACAAAGCTTTGGGAGCGTTCTAGTGTCAGGCCTCTAAAACAGTTAAAAAACTAAAAATGAAGGTAGAAATGTAACTTGTGAGCTTTTCAAAGGATATCAATGTCCAATCCATGTCCACTATAACTCAGCTGACTCCTGACTCCATTCTTCACCAAATTGTACACCCATATACAAGCTAATATAACCTTTTGTTGACTCTGGATAACCACAGGTACTCAGAAACCGTTATTTCTAGCAGGCTTCAATATGCATGGCATTTCTCCTGTGTTTCAGCAAGGCTGATGTTTCTTCCAGCAACTGGTCTCATTACAGTGAACGAGAGTATTTTTTCTCTCCTTTTGTATTCCGTACAAAGCAGAGTGATTCTGACATGACTGTGTTTAAAATGAAGCAAGCTCCAGCATCTGCATTTATGAAAGAAGCTGCAGTTTGTTCTTGCCACTAGATCTATACGCAGCCCAAAGAGCTGACTGTAGCCAGACTGCAAACGAGATGCCCGCTCTGGTACTGTTTGAATTTAGAGACTACCTTGATATTTCTGGGGGTGGTAAAGACAGCTCAAGTGTCACATCTGCATCTGCAGTGTCTCTGGACAGAATCACTAGGAAAAGGTGACAGTCGCACTATCCTCCTTGCTGTTGTGCTCTGGACCGTCCTATCTCCACTTTTGGTAATGAATTTGCACAGTTGCTCTAAGCTCTCTGGGAGGTATTTCTGCCTGCTGTGCATGTCTGTGTATGTCCCATCCCAGCTGGGGCAAAGGAGCAAGAAGGAATCTGGCTGCCCTGCTTGTCTCCACGAGCCCCTTATCAGCAGAGGAAAAATTCCTCCCCTCCTCTCCTTCATTTGTTATTAAACCAGTCCCAGCCTAGGATGTTAACAAGGACTGGATTTCATCTCAGTTTACTTCTTTGACAAATGTGGGATTCCACTACTGCCTTGGCATTAAGCACTTTTTAAAATGTAAATTTCTCAGCTGCAAGGAATCACATTAAAAAAATATTCAAAAAGCAACTGTCTAAATCAAAGACTAATTGGCTGCCAAATTATGGGTTTATGCAACTCCCTCGTTGCAGCTTGTTTTGCTTTTTTACCAGAGGTAAGTAAAAAAGCATCAGAAAACACACAAAAAATATTTTTGTTTTCCTTTCATAATAAAGCATGTGATGTCAACCCATTTACTTTGAAAACTCTTGCTGCCTGAAGTGAAAATCCTGCCCACCTGAGATTGCCTGTCCAGCCTAAGGTTGCTTCCACAGGGAAATGGAAACCACTCCTATGATCAAATACTGACTAAGGGGAAACTGAGGCAAGGAGCGTGGTCACAAGCAAGTTACTGGGTGACTCAGGAATGGCAGTAGGTTCCTCAGAGACCTGGCCATCATGCCTTCCTGCAGAGGGTTCAAAGAAGCAGAACTGAGATCGTCTCCCTCTAATTGTGTGGCAAGGGGCTTGAAGATTCCCAGTCTTTTTGTACCTGGGATTTTTTTGGTAAATGCCCTCTGGGAGTGAGGTCACCCCATCTGGGGACCAAATATGCAATTGAAAACTCTTGAAATCAAAGTGCAGCAGTTGGTTAACTTTGTTGCTCAGGTCTGCATGGTTGGCCTCAATCTCACACCCAGGGAACTTAATGGGAGGAAGAAATTGCTTCCTTGACAGATGTTCACAATCACACAGGTGAAATGCTCTGAACTACGACCCACGAGGCGCTGGGGTTAATGTTAGACCTGAGGTACATTATTCTGGGTCAGTGTCTTTGTGGTTGACCCAGTCCCGGTGTGGAATTTGGAGACAATCTCCCCAGGATGTAACAGGAGTCAGATCACATTTTCCTTTCTTCTTTCTTTCTCTCTGTGACAGTTCCTCCTCCTGCCTCAAGCTCTGTTCTTGCCAGCCTCTCAAAAACATCATATGCAGCAGACTACCTGGATGCAGTGATCTTCTTCTCTATATGACCTTGCAAAGATGTTATTCTTCCCCGAGTCTGTGCCAGGAGTTTTATCTTAATCCTTTGTTGCAATCTCAGTATGTGAAATCACACTTGCAATGAAGAACAAGGATTTCAGGCAAATTACAGTGAAGCAATGGGAGTTTCTAGTAAAGCATTTGCCTTATTTCTTCAGCTTTAATGCTTACCTTTTCCTCTAAGTTTTCCCAGTGATTCGTGTTTAACGGGGTAACAAATCCACGGCCACTGGGGAACCATACAGCTGACACTATGCTGCAGACCGATTACTCAGGAATTCCCATAAATAGTGGGATAGAAACCTGATCCTCCTGCTTCAGCTAAACAATACCTTACTAGAGGTTTGGGCGGGTGTTGGGGAATAGAGTGCCCCTATTTTAACAATATATGGCCTTGGTGAAGCAATGAGGATTTTATCTAATAAAAGGCTTGTGGTGTGTATGTACATACATTAACCAGGGTGGGAACTTACCTTCACCTTTGAAATATGCTCTCCGGTAAGCAACAATTTAGAAGGAGAAGGGTACAAATACCATTCCAAGAGCTTTTCCAACCACACTGCATCTTTGCCATGTCAAAAATAAACTGCAAAATGAAAAGATGAAGAATGAGCCTACCATTTTGCGTCCTCACCTCTTAAAATAAAAGAGTAGTTTTAAAACGCATAAAAATGCTCTGCCATGATGAATTACACATTTATAACCCTATTTAGTGAAGTATTTTACCTATGTAATTTTAAAACTGTCATTTTGACAAAAAATATAGATGAGCGAGTTGGCCTTTCACATTTAATGTTTTCGTTCTTATTTGCAATTCACCAGGTTCAGCTTTGATTAAAGAAGTGGTATAAATGGAATGCATAATGGTCAGGACTTGAAGAACATATTACTCTGACACTGTAGGATAAGACTTTTCTCTTTGAATAAGCAGATTTGGTTTCTTCACCTGAGAAACTTCTTGAGCCTGGGCCTGCTGGCTTTATTACATCTGAAATGCATCTTGCCTTCAAATCCAAATTTGCATAGAAAAAGATGCTTGATTTAAAGAGGAAGAGGCATAAGTCAGCGTATAGACATATTTATAAACCCACACTTCCTTTTTAACTGACTTTCAGTGAATGAATCATCCTGTGCAAGCTGACTTTAAGCCTGAGATGAAGTTGCAAAAGATCTTAGGGATAACCCTAACTGGTGATTAGGAAAGATTCTGCTCTGGACACGGCACCCCCTGTTAATAAGGGAGTTTCTCCACAGCAGCTGCTGTGGGTGCTTGGCATAATGTGACCCTGAATTAGCTCAGAAGAAATATTTCCTTCTCTACTACTTATCAGAGAGACTTTTTTATGTCTTTAACTAATTTTCTCTGTGAGCCTCAGTTCTTCCAGGTTAAGTTAAGATTTGTGAAAAAACCCTGAACCAACCAATGAATCACTACAAAAGCTTTCTTTTAAAATAATTACTAAAATATATTGATATCTGCTGTTTTGGTAAAGTCATCTTAAATACAAATTCTCTCCTTCATGACTTGCTCTAATTATTATGAAATGCATTCCAGCTTCACACTCAAAATATTTTGTTGGTTTCTTAATGGAACCACTCTGTATCAGCGTTTAGCAACTGAGGACAGTAAATCCAGATGATCCTTCTGGAAAGACCTAAGCTGTGTAAATCAATTAGTGACCATTAAGCTGGGTACCTCAGCAGTGAAGTAGGCGGCCATTTAATGGCTAATAACCACATCGTGCAATTATCTATGGGTCTGTTACTACCTTGGCAAACTACTCATCTTACTCCAGATTTGTACTTTTTGTTTAGTTCTGTTTGATTAAATAGACCCCCCCTTTCAACGTTTAGTAATGGCAGAGTTTGCTTTAGGAACCAAGCTTACCAGATTGGATAAAAAGAACATAAATAAATAACTAAAGAAGAAGACAGATGTGAGAAACAAAGGAGATAACAGAATTCAATTACGCTATTTGGAGATTGTCCTGACAGAAGGCGTGAAACATCTACATATCTAGGAAGGCCAATTTTAGGAACGAGGGTAGTGGTACACTGGAGCATTCATTCTCCTTTTTTAATTTCCTTCTTTGGATGTTGGTTTGCAGCAGACCACTCGGCAGCATCTTTGAGCCAGCAAAAGATCTGACACCTGGCTTCCAGCCTCCGTTCCAGGGAATTTCATAAGCAGTTCATGCAAAGCTGAATGGTATCAAGAAGAGATATTGAGCCTATAATTTTAGATAATTTACTTCGTGTTTAGGAATCTTTCTTTAGAGGTAGAAGCTAAGGGTTTGAGTCCATTTTAAGAACTCCACATTTTCTGTGTCTGGGTTAGTAACAACTGGTGGAAAGAAATGCCTCTTTCAGGTATTTTTTTATGCCAGTCTAAGTTTGAGAAAGCCTTCCCAGCTGAACCTATTTGTCAAATTAATGCTGAATTCATAAATTGTTTTGGAATGGATGAAATTGCTTTTTGGGGATATGAATAGTTCATTCACAGGAAGAAAAATGTGCCCAGCTCCAGTGGATTATACTGGCAGAGATGCACCCAAATGTTGCTAGAAATTACTTCCAGGCTGAGGAAGGGTGACGAATCCCACACTTAACCTTAAACATGCACTCAAAAGCTTTCCTGAATGCAAAATATGCTCTTATTACTGGAAGTGCTGGGCCAGATTCTGCACTGGTTTATGTCCTCATGTACGTCCGGGCAGGCTGAATGCCAAAAAAATGCAATATGCAACATGTTTGCAGAAGTGTTTGCCATGTCCCCACCTTTTTCCAGAAGCATTTATGCTTATGTAGGTTTCTTTGACAGCAGAGAAGCGGATGCAGTTTTCTAAAAGACCACATTTTTTATATCACTGTCTCATTCGGTTTGCCTGCAGAGATTGTTAAACAGAAAGTCTCCAGCGAGGTAAATGAAATCTTTTGCTAACTGTCCCTTTTCACATCAGGGCAGTGAAGGTATTTAAGTCAAATATGACTCTTCCAGGCTGAGTGTGACACATCTGCTGTACCTTTTCTTCCTTCATTGCCACTTATCCCACTTAATGGTGGCTTGATTAGCTGGCTAAGTGGAAATGCTGAACTGTAGCTGAAATTCTCTCCTTCCCTATCAGTTCTTGAAAGGCCAAAATGATAAATGGAATTCAGATCTCAGAGCCTCACTTGCATCACAAAATGTCAAATCACCCACTTTGTCTGGGTTCAGTGTTTCTTAAAATCGACTCCTTGCTTGCTGTGTCTATCTTACTATGCATCTGCGTATGTGCGTGTGACAGCACACGTGTGTGTATTTAAAGGCCAGCCTCTGGTTGTCTTGGGCTGTAGGCACAGGGAACGTGGCAGATTTTAGTATACATCTTCAGCCTCTCCTACTCATCAATACCCAGCAATAGAAAGATCCGATGCATGAAGGTAAGAAAATGAAAGGAAGGAAAAGGAAAAGAAAATATTTTGAAACTCCAGAACTGTGTTGTTCCTATGTAGAAAACCTGGAATCTGAGTTTCTCTGAAACTGAATTGCAGCCTAAGGCTGTGAAGGAATCTTGCTCTCTTATAATATCAGGGAAACTTCATATTATTACTTTTTTCATAGCATGAGGGGACTACAAGCAAGTCCCGAGGTGGGCGTACGGGGCTGGGCTGAACTCATTGAATTGCCAAACCTTTATTGGTATACCTTTCTTTGGAGAGGTCCCTTTTTCTGATAAGATTTTGTATTCAGGTAGAATTTAAAGATTTTTGACATCTATTTATTATAAACTTTTGATTATCTCTGTGGTAGATACAAGATGTATGCAGAAGGATAGACAGCATATCAACTCCACTTGAACTTCCTGTTGACCGTAGCCAAAAAGCCATTTCTATAACAAAAACCCCACCACACCCACTTCCAAAGTATGCTGTTAACTCATAATAAAAGATAAAAAGATTATGATTGTTATAATATGTCTCTGGAGAAATCAAGTGAGATCATGGGCAAACATCCCAAGGTCCTTTTTGATCCCGTGTCCTGGTTTCAGCTGGAATAGAGTTAATTTTCTTCCTCATAGCTGCTGTAGTGCTGTGTTTTGGTTTTAGGATAAGAATAATGTTGGTAACACACTGATGTTTCAGTTGTTGCTGAGCAGTGTTTACACTAAGTCAAAGACTTTTCAGCTTCTCATACTGCCCTGCCAGTAAGGAGGCTGGAGGTGCACAAAAAACTGGGAGGAGGCACAACCAGGACAGCTGACCCAAACTGGTGGTGAGCTATTGCATTGTGCATCACTAGTTTTGCATAGTCTTTTACCATTATTATTCTTTTCCCTTCCTTTTCTGTCCTACTAAATTGTCCTTATCTCAACCCATGAGTTTTACATTTTTTTTTCCCAGTTCTCTCTACCATCCCACTGCGGGGGGAGTGAGCAATTGGCTGTGCAGTGTTTAGCTGCCTGCCAGGTTAAACCATGACAATCCAGGAAGCAAAACTTTTACCACCATAATGAGAAAGGCAAGGAACCTTAAATAGCTCCAGTCTACCAGATTTCAATGGAAGTACCTACCTGCCCCTGAATCTGTGATTGTTTTCAGCCTGAATACATGAGTAAGATGCAGTTGCACAGCACCTAAGAGAAATTGATATTACAAGGAGCACTAATGTGTCCTGCCCTCTGTCTGTACCTGCAAAATCTACTGTCCCGGACATTACAATGCCATTGTATCTTACGATTACAATTTTATCACCTTGTGTGTTGCGCACCTGTGACTTTTTCAGGCTTCTAATTGTACAAAGCTCATTCTGGTGAAAGGATCATGAGCATTTTCAAGCAGTTTATAATGAGGATGTCATTGCTTTTCATAGTGTTAACAAGATTACCATCATGTGTTCATGAATACTTAAGCATATTCAATAAAAAGGATGGGATGTGAAGAGGATGAGCTATTGCAGCTCTGAGATTGTTAATCAAGGTTGTAAATTATCCATATCCTTTAAATTCATGGTGGAACAGCAACATCAAAGTACTGTTTCTCCAACGGGTTGCAGTCAGAAAACAAACTTTTTTTTTTTTTTAGGGACATCACCATATTCTGTAAGCTTTAAAGGTAGAAAATTAGCTCAGAGTCCCAAAGTACGTGTGGTCATGAGCTGTTTCTGCATTTGCTTACTTCTGTCAGCTGATTACTTAGTGATCAGAGCTAGAAGGAACACTTTATTCAATGTATTGGATCTGGAGGAGGGTGTGATACAGGTCTGATACTTTACAACGTAGGCCATCAAATGTATAGCTTTGTTTCCAGGCAGCTCCATTTATTTACTTACTGATTTTTGTATTGAACCTCCTTCTGTCACCTAATTCATTCTTGTTAGTTGTCTGGAGTCTTCTCATTCACACTCCCTCACTCACCTGGAAAGTTCCCATTGCTGCACTACTCCAGCGACGCAGGATTCTGTTCTTACCATCACTGATGGGTACTTCTTGGGTACATCGACAGGCACAAAAGAGGGTCAGGGACTGACTTCTGGCCTAGAAGTCAGGTGTCATTGACCAGTTCCTATCAATGCTACTGAGGACTAATCCCCTTAGTAGAAAATTCCTCCTGGGGTTAGTTGTCGTGGTGCAGTGCCAAGGAGTGACTAGCAGCTAAGCAGTGAGGGCAATAAGGTGGATACTCAAGCTCAGTCCTCTTTTTCTCAGCAGAGTGGACAAAGTCTCTAAGAGTGATGTTTCTGTCTGCTTGCTTGGGTCCCACAGAAGCAGGTTGTGAAAGTCTTTTTAGGACTACAGTGTCTTCTAGTGAACTGTTCAGCTCTGAGGACTACGAAACTACCAAAACCTTCCCTTGTTCCTTACTTCTTCTGTTCATAAAAATCACTTCAAAAGATCTGTCACCCTTAAAAGTAAAATGTATTGCTGTGTAACTAATTATTGCTTCTTTATTGTGATAATTCCCAGAGGCCCAGTTATTAACTGGGGTGCTGGGATCTTGCTAGCACTCAAATGCCTCCTTAAGAGTTTTGAATATAGAGGGGGAGTCTTGAGTTTTGGGCTCTGCTTAAAAATCCAGTATTTTATATAATATGGCACATTAGAGGAAGTGGAGACAAGGAGTTCCTATCTATTGCATGTCTCTGTATTAGACTTTCACTCTTGGTTTGTTTTACTCCATTTAGATCTCTGGAATCTTTCTTAGGTGTATATTGGGTCATTGTGGGCAAGGGGAAAGGCAAATGGTCCCAGCCCTTCTCAGCCTGCTGTGTCACTTGGTGGTTAGAACAGACTTGTAGAAGGTAGAAGAAAGAGTTGACTCAGAATCCCCTCTTGCTGCGTGGCAAATTAAAACTAGGCTTCTGCATGATTGCTAAAATGACCAGATTATTGAATAAAAAGTTGCCACAGAACTGGTGATGTTTGTTCATTGCTGTCAGAGAGCGTTAGACATGTTCTGTCTAAATATGCTTAATTTGCTGTTGAGCAGGGTGTTGGAAGGCACATTGACCTTGTTGTGCCCTGATGTACTGTGTTGAATTTAAACCTATGCAAGACTTGATTAATATAAGCTTATTTGTAACCATCTGAGAGATGAGTCTTTTGTATGACACTCTGCTTGATACAGGGGAATATAATCTCTAAACCATTTACCTGCTGTCTCAGTCAGGTTGGTGTCAATGTCGAGTGGCCATATGAGGAAGACATGTCTCCTGAGCTTCTGAATTTGGTCCCTGAACCGATGCCTCCAATGTTTCGACTGACAGTAATAAAAGCATTGTACTCCAGCAAGCTCCCACTTAGGCTAGTTACCACTAAGTTTTGATAGCCAGGTGCTGGTCTAAAGAAAATAACTAGCCAGGTGTTGGTTTAAAGAAAACAACTTGTCACACCTGGTGGTACTGCAGGAGCTGGATTCTCCCTGTTTGCCTTTCAAGAGTAGAGTGAAACAATAGAGGAGGCAATCTTTGCAATTAATGTGATCGAGTTATACAATGTAAACCTTTGACAAATTAAAACAGACTGTTACAAACAGGTTTTGTACATAATTTCTGCTAAAGCTGACATGAAAATAAACTTTTAATCAGAAAGCTAGAGAACAAAATTCTTTCATGTTATTATTGCACTATGTCTTTTTTATCTTTTTTTATTCTCCTTTTTTTGGAGTGCTGAGCCTCTAGTATCATAATTGAACTGAACAGATATTTTTCATTAAACACCATGCATCTTTTCTGCATCCCTCTTCAGATCCCTTTGAAATTCCCAGAAGTAGCAATCTGATTTGCTTCATATTCAAAGCCTCCTTCTTGAGAGGACAGTAAAAATATGTACGATTGCTTTAAACCTTAGTTGAGGTAAATGCAATGTTCAATAACTTCATCAAATAAAGCTTGAATTTTATGGTGCAAATGCCAGTCTTCATGGTTCAGTGAACTTTTTCAAATAGTACACAGCCTGCCTATATCAAATTTGTAGAAAGGGATTGATTTTGTTGTTGTTGTTGGAATAAGGCCATTTCAGCCTCGTTGCATGCTTTCCTGAAATAATAATGCTATATTAAAAGATAAATGATAAACAGATTACTGTTTTTAAGGATTATTCAGAATGTTAACAACAAATATGACAGACTTTCTGCTGTAAACTTAAATGGCAAGTCTCAACCTGATTATTAAAGTTCTGTTTTCCACAGTCATGTAGGATTATAGGGCAAACATTTTTGTCTGCTAGACAGAAGCATTATGCTTTCAACTATAACTGTAGACTGCTGTGTTTATTTTTTTCCCCATCTATTTCCTTAGTTTTGTGGTGGTATTGATAAGATAGCTATGAGAGACTGCAAAATGCTTCCTGTGCATAGCTAATGTTACCAACTGTGATAGCGAGAGAACATGTGATGAAAGCAGACACATTTAGAACATTATCCATTTCCAGACTGATAGTCAGTGACAGGACAAGTGGTAGCTGTTTAATGAATTATTTTGAAACCTGGCTAGTGCAATGAATTCCCCTTGGTTTTTTCTATCCATGTTTTCTAAGGCCATTTGTATGTAGTTATTTTTTCCGTATATTTGTTTGCTTTTATCTGTAGTCAGATGATGAAAGGACTGCCTTTAGCATACACAGGCAGCGGCACATTTAAAAGCATCTAAAATGCAAATATACCTAAAATTTGGGTTAGGAAGTATGTAGTGGTAGCTCCTTAACTGGTGTCAATGAACATAACTCCATAAAAGCCACTGGCATAGTGCTAATGTGTCCAAGCTGAGCCCATATCTGTCCTTAGGTCCCTATCAAAGCAATACATGATCAAAGCTCTCTTTGTTCCTTCTCCCAAATAATTTGCAATCTAACATTCAGTTGTAATTGGTTTATCCTAATTTCCTTTTTGTCAGCGCCTTTTTGTGGCACTGGCAATTTTAAATGACATGCATCTTGGGATTTCACAGGCAAAATTTATGCCAATAATAATTAGATCTCACTGAGTCCTAGAATCTAAAGAGGAATAGGTTCACCTAGTGAAAATAATGGCAGTATTGTCTGAACTTCTCAGTATTGTCTGAATGCCAACAACATGGTGTCAGGTGGTCTTCGGTGTGCAGTTGTCCAAGCAGTATGGAGAAAATGAAAGCTTATTTGCATTAGCACAGAAAGGGCCAAAGCCAGACAAACCAAATTTAGCTCTGTAAGCTAAATGTAAAATTTACATGATGGTGATAATTCACTCATTCTATATTTGGATAGAATGGAAAAAAAAATCTGCAATTTGGGAAAGTCTACACAAAGGAGCTTTTATGACCTTTTGTTTGGAGGAAGTAACTTTGGGCTAAAATAAAACTAACAGGTACAGTGGGGAATGGATACTTACTTTGCAGAGAAATATATAGTGGGCATTTTTTTCTCCTCCTCATTCTTAATTTGCCTTGAAGCACCCAAAACACATGCATCGTTAGGCAAATCATCTGAAATCATTGCCTATAATGATGATCAACTCTCTTACATGTTTTCCTAGCCCTCTTTTGGGGCTTTGAATGCAGCTGCCATCTGCAACGTAGTCTTTGGGTCAGTGACTCCTTTTTCTGTTTTCCCCCATGAACTGTGACAGTGAGGCCCTGGTCCTCATGAATTTTCGCTTTGGTGGTACAAGGAATCAGTAAAGTAGGGTCAGATGAAAAAGAGGAATTGCACAAGAACCACTAGAGAAATCCAGGTTGCTGAACTCATGATTGGGATAGGTTTTTAAACCTGTATGATGTGAGAACCTAATGCCCTCAGACCACTTTGAAAAGCCTGGTTGTAGGGTATGCTTAGTGTAGTGAGAATGTGATTTGTTCAGTTAAGGTGTCCATTAAATCTTTGTAAACTTGTTATCCTAGTCCTGACAGGTAATTGGTGCTGACCTGCTCAGAAAGTAACCTGAATGTGAAACTAAGTCAGTAGTAGATATGAGATGTCAAGAAATAGGTAGATAAATATTAGGGAGTTAGAGAAAGCACTTCATTAAAAACCACAGTGTTCAGGCAAGGTTAGAAGTAAATTATAGATTCAACCTGCCTCTAGGTTTGTGGGAGCAAGGGCCTATGTGCTGAAATCTCTTGGGTATGGTTGTCATCAGCTATAAAATAAAATGTACGACCAAGGGCTTACGTGGATTTTTTTTTTGGCTGAACATGAAGGGTAGGGGGGGGGGAAAAAAAATGGGAAAGCTTAAAAAAAAATAAAAAAAGAATAGGGCAATAAAGACTGGTAAATATTGGTTAAAGCAGTAGGAAACTGAACTTTGACCCATGGGGAAGGTTGACGAGGTTAAGCTGGCACTGCACATTAAAGTGTTTAACATATTGTTCTGTGCATCAACATTTTGATTTCATATTCGTTTGATAAATAATGCAGTGAGAACAGGAAAAGGTACACATGAACCTCCTCTGACATTGCTTGTAACAGTGGAAAGGAATAGACTCGCAGTGCCTGGAATGTCAGTTGCCACACATACTAACAAATTATACAGAAAAAACCCTCAGACAGCAAAATGCAAAATTATCCTCTTACAAGTTACCCTGCTGCTGTACTGGAAAGGCGTAAATAAGCTTGCATTCCATTTGCACATGCTGCAAAGTGAGAACTGTATCTCCAGTCTATTTATTTTGTGCGGCATTAGAATTGGGCATTTTCAAACCTAACACAAAGGATGACTCTCAAACTGAGACAGACTTTGAGTTCCTTATGTGTATACACACACATACACACATATATATATTTATGTAGAGAGACAGACATATATATATTGTAGATAGCAGCTGAATATCTGTAGCCCATCCAAGTCCCTGGGGTGAATCTTACTGGAGACATGCAGTCTCGTCTACAGAGAGCACCTTCCCTGACCCCAGGTGACACTCCTTTTTCCCACTGCCTTTACTCCTTCCTTTTGGGAGCGCTTTGCATCTTGTTTTCTGAGTGAAAGCAACCAGTATCATGAGAGACCAAAGAATTACGGGCACAATCAATACAGTGATGAAGCCAACTTTAAAGTATGAAAAAAACCCCACCCCTAGGAATAAGAAAGGAATAAGGTTAAGGTTAGGTCCAGTTCAATCTAAAGCAGATTTACCATGTTGTTTTCATAGTATATGTTGATAATGAGAGTTAGAAATAGTAAATGGTGTTTCCTCTTTTGTGAAGTAATGAGGCTGATTGTTACTTTTGGCTTTTATTATGACTGGCAATCTGATTCAATGAGCAATCACATATAGTATGTGTAATTTTATTATTTATTGCTTTGTTCACTATTCACTTTACAATTTGGCTTTAGATAGCTATCATTTCAAATTATTTGGTTCAGTGCTGCAATTAGACATTTGATAGTCAGTCCTAAATAATGCTTTCTTCTGGCACACAATATTACTTGAAGAATAATTCCATTCTCCCCATAGAGACAAAGCTGCTAAGAATTGTGCATTCAATTTTCTCCTACTCCAGATTGGCTATCTGAGTTACTGCAGCTCCTGAACTTATGCAGTTTCAGCTGCTTACTTACCTGCAATAAAACTGTTAGAACTAAGGAGGCTCTGAAAGCTCTTCTGATTAACAGGCTCGATGCCTTGTGGAGTGCATTACTGCTATGGCAGGAGCTATATGGGAATAAGTTAGCCTGGTAGCCTTGGTGCCCCAGCAATATGAAGGAGATTAAAAAAAAAAATAAAATTGGTTAATTGGTTTCGTTTGTACTTGAATGGGATCTGGGACAGCAAGTTGCATTTTTTCCTGTGTGTTGGCTCTTTGTTCCTGCCATGGAACAAAGAGTAAGTTTTGCCAGATAACTAAAGATTCAGGTTGTTTAAAGGCTTCTACATAAGACAGAATGACTATAAACTGCCTCCCCCCAATATTCAGACAATGATAGTCTGTTGCCTGTTTCCATTTTTGCTGCATTCTTTGTCCCAAATCTGAAAAAAAGTATGTTGTCAGTTTCTGTTTTTGTTATAATTTTTTCCTCAATAATAAAATAGCAACATTTTCATGGTTTGTGCACTACATGAAATATAATATTTTGCTGGAATCCTTTGACCTTTTCAAAAACCTGTATTTTGATTGTCTGGCAATTCTGCTATTTCCCTGCAGGTTAGAGAGGAAAACTGTGTTTTGTGGAGGAGGTGAATTTACAGTGGCATTGCACTGGGCTCTGTGGCAGGTATTCACAGGAAGACTGGATAGTCTATTGGATATAGGGGTGGTAGTGATTTGTAATGATTAGTCCTGCAAAACGCAGTGACCTGGACAGATTTTTTTTTCCTGAGCGTCATTGTAATAGGATCTGCTCTGATGAAAAGAAAAAAAAAAACGTCCTCAGAAAATGTCCAATTACCCAAGATGAAACTCGAGCCAGGCCTCTGGGAATGATACCCAATTCTGCCTTGCACCTGAAGCCATCTTCTTTTTTCCCAACAACACTGATAAACACCACTTTTCTCTCCAGCGCAGAGGCTCCAGGCTGACAAAATCCTCTGCATACTGTTTTGTGAAAAATGTCAGGGTTTTGAAAACTGTTTTCTTTTTGTATCAGAATGAAAACCTGAATTTTCAAAATATTTTATGAGGAAGTAAAGGACTGATCCCTTATTCTCTACAGTGGTATGAAGTAGGTAAGACATATATGCAAGGATGAGAGAAGCAAAAATAGATCTAAGCCAAATTTTTTATGGACCAAGTGAGGGTGCTGAACAGGAGCTTAGCACTTCTGATAGGGCCTCACCTAATCCTTGGAGGTCAGGAGGTGGTTTTGACAGGCTGATGCAATAACCAGAAAGGTAAAGGTTCCTCACTTAAAAAAATTCTGCCCAGTCCTGGAGCTGTTCTTGAAGCACCATGTGCCTGCCAGCCCTGCCAGATCAAAGCACTGCTGGCTATCTCTTCCCAAAGCCCTGTAGCTGCTGCTCCAGTCCCACGTCACGAATGACAGTCCAATGTTTTCATCTTCCTTTGCAGCTACTTGCTTCCACCTATCTGTCCAGACTAATGACATTGCATAATTAGTTTTTCCTATCAGGTATTACAGGACCCTTATGCACCTGGCTGGTTCTTTTCATCGGTTTCCCTGGCACCCTTTCCCTTTTCCTCCTTCCTCACTCCAATTTGTTTTATGTCTTTTTCTAATCTGAAGTGTTCTCTCTTCACATGGCCAGGGTCCTCTTTTAAATTTCTCCATAAAAGTAGTTTAATTTCCTTTTCACGTTTCTGCATAACACGCACTCATGTTTCACACTGCATAAAGTCCTGCCTCAAGTCTGTGGACGATCTTCCTTTGTGTGTGGGCTTTTGGCTGAAGTCCTATGGGCTTTATTGGCCTTCAGTTAGGATGTGATACAAACAATAGCAGAAATTATATAATCACCATGTTCTGCAAGTACAAATAATAGGGCTGTTTTTCAAATGTCCGTAAGTTACAGGAGACGGGAAAATACTTGTATCATTTTTATACGTCTCAGCTCCAGATGTAACACAGCTTTCAGACCTTTAATGTTAGTGGTGGCAACCTGGACACAACCTACTGAGGATGAATTTCTTCTTGACTATGGTATGTGATTTAATCTGCCATTACACAATTTTTGAATAATAATTTTCCTGCCTCGTTATTTTCATATTTGACATTCACTTAAACCTTTCTTATATTGTAAAGAAAATAGCTTTGATTTAGGCAGTTATAGTGTAATTTAACATTTGCGTCTTCATTACTAGGGCATTTCAGTTGTATAACACGTCTTGCTTATCCACCTGATCCCTCCTTCCCATCCATCAGATCACAGTAAAGCTATCGGTATGAGTGAAAGTTTCACTTATTATTCTAGTTATGGGAAGATAGAAGATTTTCAGGATAACATGCTGTCTTACAAAAAATCTCTTCTGATGACAGTATTAGATAAAAGAAAGTGACTTTGTAACTAAAATTTCCTTGGTTATATCAGATCTTTTGTTAGATTTGATAATATCATATTGCAGGGAAGAGATACAATCTTTTGCATAGATAGTTTTTTCCAGAAATAAGTGTATGTGTGTAAACTTCAGTTCTAGACTCACTTGACTTTCTCCAAGGTAAAATCCAGCATTCTGGGCTAGATCTGCCAGGAGATACTTATCTAAACTGTAACTTCCTAAACAAAATATTCAATATTTGAATTTGCACACTGCAAAAATACAGCTTCAATCTTGCACAGAGGCAGAACTACACTGACCCTGTCCTTCACAGAACAAGGGCACGTGTTACGGTAGATACCTGCTGAGATTTCATCATACATTGTTTTTACATGAACTGTTATGAACCTCATGTATAAAAATGCATTATTGAATGTTGATCATGTAATGAACATTCTGGGGTTTCTTTCAGGGATTAATTTTTGGAACAGACTACATGCGGGGGTTGAGGCAAGGAGAATTGTTTCCCTTTCCCCCTCTGGGAAAATCAGAGAATGCAGGTTTCTTTTGCTAAGTTGTGCTACATCAGAACCCAGTATTCACATGAAAAATATTCCTCTTAGCTCTGCTATTACTGCCTGTCCTCTTTCTAACATTTGTGGAAGTGCTGTAAAAGGAAGAAATGCAATAGGTGTAGTCAATAAAAGAGAAATAAAGTCTGCCATGAAAAATTGCATAGCAAGCCTGTGCTTCCAGAGCTTGGGCTTAGATGCTGCTGCATGGAGGAGGGCTAACAAGCTCCATTTCTCTAGTAGCTTTCTAAAGCTTATCTGTACAAATGCGTACCAGTTTTAATGGGAACAGAATAAACCCTTCCTTTTGCAACTTCACTGAAGTCTTTTGCAATTACTAGGTAGGTTAATTGATCCAACGTCTACAAAACTTAAGACAAAAAGAAAAGATAAAGTTATGTATACAATTATATGAATTTTAAACTCTAATTTTTAATTGGAATGGATTAACATGCATGTTTTAGCCTTGATTCTTTTGTGACGCTTCTATAGATATAAGGATTTTTTTTTGTAAGATGAGATTTCTTGAATCCATACCTTGGCACAAACAAGTCTTTGGTTTAATGAATATTTCACAAATTTATTTCCTTTATTTTCCCAGAGACTCATTTTCAGCTCTTTATAATCTTAAAACTCCTGTTACCCTTAATAGAGATTTTCCCAGTGCCACAACTGACTGCACCTTTAAGATTTTACCCATAATGTGTTTAATTGTTAGAGTCAAATTGCTGCAAGACTTGGAATGGAGATGTAGTTAAATGTCTCCCTTTTATTTTTTATTTTTAAACCTTATTTTCTAAGAAACACTTGGGCAGTGCAGGTCTGATTACATGTGAGGGACAGCTCAGGCTGGAGGGATGAGATAATACAGAACAGTAACAACAGAAAATTCCCCTCCAGATCCTACTCTGCCTCTTCAATTTCTATTCTGTCCAGAGGAGCTATAAAACTGGAGAAAGGTGAGTAATAGATTTGAGAGTCATCAGAAATATAAATTATAGCTAGACATTTCCTATCAGCAACCCATGCAGTTAATGATAAACAGTCAATGAGATGCATGCACTTCTAGCATTTTTGTAATGAATCTATTGCTTCTATGACAGCTTACTGTCAAACATTGTGCTTTGGAATTTATAACTTTTGATACCATTTTAATAGATGGTCTAGGTATGCTAAAATCTATTATTTGTCCTTTTAGGAGCATGACACTTTCACCTAATGAACCTAATGAACGTACCTAATGAAGTCCAAATGGCTCTGCAAACACATGCACATACACACGCGAGGAGGATTTTCTTTCTTCCTTCTTTCTCTCTCTGTCTTTCTCTTCCTTTCTCTCTTTCTCCTTCCTTCTTTATTTCCTTCCTTTTTAAATGACTGCCAATCAAAAGAGCACAAGCAATATTCTTAGAGAGTAATAGTGCAGTGTTTCAGAGGAAATTAAAAAAAAATTAATACAAATGAGATTATTTAAAATCTGTACTTGCATAAAGAAGTTTCACATCTATACTTACCACCTTATTATTGATCTTCCTATTAGTTCTTTATGGTTTTACAATATTAAATGTTAGTTGTCTTCAAAAGCATTGTAATGATGACTGCTCTGCAAGCCTGGTTCCTCTTTGCATCATTTCAGCATTGTTTGCCCAGGAACCAGTGATCAGACCAGATTCAAAAGGCAGAAAAATGCAGTCTTTGATCTCTGTTACCAGGAAAGCAAGATTCACCTTTGAAATTATGCTCAAACATCAACCTTTTCACTCATCGGTGTTTGATTCTGATTGTTTGTAGGGGAAATATTTGCAAAAAACCTTTTCTGCCCTTTGCACTCAGGCTAGCCCTAAGGAGGCCATGATTTTAGATGACAAGAAAGGTATCAGCTTTCATCAAGTTGAACACAATTTTATTTCTGCTGCAAAGGTCTGGTTCTCCCCATGCTACTTTTATGCCAGTTTAACTCTACTGATTTTATTAGCTGCCAGGGTAGGTGAGCTGTTCATGAAACACTCTCGTTTCCCCATGCTGCCTGGCAGGCAGTCGCAGTCTCCTTGCCCTCAGACATCTCTGCAGTGATGGCTTTCAAAGGTGGGTCAGGCTCCTTTCTCTGGCTTTATTGCTGGCCTGTTTCTTCATCACAAGCTCTTCTTTTTTGTTACCATGGGAAGGATGAGGCCTCCCTTGCAGCAAAGTAGTTTTGGAAAGAATGGATGACATATTCAAGTCATGTCTGGAGGTGAACTACTTATTGCAAGATAAATAGCACTGAAGATCAAAATGTATGAAAATGGCAGGCTAGGCCTTTTGTTTATTTTTATACCTTATAATTTGAATATTAATCCCTTCATTTAGAACAGTATCACATGCTCACTCATTTTTATAAATGCAGGGAGGGTTTTTTTACATACTGTCTCATAACAGAATTCTGTGCAGTTGATAGTAAGCCAGGTGTTTTTTAGTTAAATCCATGCTGAGGTTGATTAAACCCAACTTTCTTTTGTCTTCTAATAGAATAGCTGACAATTTCGTAACATCTCATAATGTATGCAGGCTTCATGTATGTTCATTACCTAGAGCCTAGGAATTGCTGCCCTAATTGCATAGTCAGACTAGCAGTTATAGAGGAACTGGTAGTTAATATAGCTAATATCTAGCCCCTCAGCTACGTATGGAGGCTGCATATGAATGTGACAGCGGTATGTGTGGCTAAAGTCAGGATGAGAACAGATGAAAACATGAAGGGAGAACTCCACAGAAATGGGTACAGAGCAGTATAATGGATATAATGGACAGGCTAAATGGTGGAGGTGGTGATGTCGCAGCTTAAAGGGAGGAGGGATGAGAAGAAGAATTTATAATGAGTGCTATGGACTCTATAATCAGATTTTCAAATGTTATAGGGCACTTGAAGCAGGGATGTGAACAACTAATAAGGGCTGTGAGCAAATTAGGATGGCGAGTCCACGGGGATAGGGGGGTTGTGAGACAGGATAATTTTCCAGGAGATAAAGCTGCTGCTATCTCAGAGACTAGCATAGGCAAGATGGTTGTGAATGGATACATTGAAGAGGAAGACGATAATGAAGCCACAGATATGGATAAAAGAGAGCACAAAAGAGAGAAACGATAAAATGGAGAAGACCATGGTAGCTGTTCTGGAGAGGGACGGGGAAACGAATGGAAGACCAGAGGATGTGCTGCATAACCCCATCTTACAGGAAGAGAATGGACCTCAGTACAGTCCTGTGCAAAGGGCTTTTTTCCCCCCTAATTTACTCACAGGGACAACTACAGGCTGAATTCTGTAATTTTCTCTTTTGCTATATTCTCTTGAAGCAAATTATTTTAAAGTCTTTTTTCTGGTGAGTATCTGAACAGTTCATAACAAATCATCCCTTCCAGGAGATCATTCATTATTAGACATATTGATGGCATGTTTGAATCTCTAAAGTGGTAATTTATGCTATTAGCTGAGTTGTCTTGATGACCTTCACTACACTAGTATTTTACTCATTCTTTCATATTCTTGTACTTCATACATACCAGAGAATAATTCATATCCTTGGTAACCTTTGCAAATGATTTCCCCAGAGGTTTTTCTTCATCAATACTAGAGGAAACTAACCCATTGTCATCATCCTCTAAAAAGTAATTAGCCATGAATAATTGCTCCGTCCTGACATCTTTCTAACTTTGCACTGAATTGATTTTTTTTTTTTAAGTAGATCTATTAATTGTGGAAGCATTAGGCTGCCTTCAGACTTTTATTCT